>VUQH01055619.1:54456-130914 GCA_015106775.1 Etroplus canarensis | reverse complement strand
TTTTAAATTTGTGAATTTTTTTTTTTTTTTTTTTTTTTAAGGAGCTGACATTAAATGGGAAAATGACTGACTCTCCCCTGTGCTAAAACAATCTTCAGATGAGCAATACTGCAAGAATACAATGTGTCATCCTGACCTCTGGTTTTGTCCTCTTCTCCTACTCCGCACCAGTCCCCCTCCTTTTCTCCTCCTCCTCCACCACCTTCCTCTTCCTCCCGCCCCTGGTCCACCTCCCATTTAGTCCCTCCAGCCCGGTTTAGCTCCGACATTGTCAGCCACTACATGTCTGAGATAAAGACTACAGCACCCAGAATCCCCCAGAATTTGAGGGGCCTGAGGAGAGGGGTGAGACAGGAAGTAGCGCTGTAGTGTGTTTGAGGCACGCTGACATGACTTTATTAAAAATTTCTCCTACAGGATGTTTGTAAGGCCTGCACAAGTGTAAAATTTCTAATCACCAGAATCAGAACACTTTGTTAATCCGAGGGGATTACTCAGTACTGGGGGGATGCTTCAAATGAGCACAAAAAGATTTTTTTTTTCAGTTTTCAACTGGCTGTTTTAATTGGTCTACAATTCAGAAATAGTTTAGCTTTTGCTCTCCTTAGTTTGATTTTATTAATACATCAAGCTTTTACAGTTTGATTTGAGAAACTTACAGACACCCTGAAATTTATTTTTTTCACTCATTTCTCCTGGTTTTCTGTTGTCTCTTCCTACCTTTTCCTCCACCCTCTGCTTCCGTGTCTGTCTCTTTTTGTTTTCTTTGTTTTTGTGTGATTCTTTTGCCCCTTTGATTTGCAAGACAGGGTTTCTCTTTAATCCCAATTTGGAGAATCATCTGTGATTGACGGTGTGTTGGTGTGTGAGGGATTTGGAGGGTAGTTTTGGCATTATGGTTGCAGTGTTGTGTTTGTGGGAGGTGGAAAAACTGAAAACCGATACCAACATCAGGTGTGTTGCTCAGATGTTGGTCTGTCTGTAGTGCTGTGTGTGTGCTGCTTTGCTGCTGGTGTCAAACAGCTTTCTGCTTTGACACAGTTTAACACAAACTTGTTAATAACATACAGACTGAGTGCCAATCCACAGCTTTGATTGGCTGTTTTTCCCATCAGTTCTGTCAGCATTATCTATGACTGACTGCTTTTTTATGTGGTCTATTATATTTTTTGACCAACTGCTGAAAATAAATAAAAAAATGATCTGATTTGTATGAATGTGTACAAACAGGGTAAGTTATGTTTTATGTAAGTTATATTTGATAAAATAGTACAGGAAGTCAGTTAAAAGTTTCCTGCAGAGTTTAAACTGTAAAATTTTAGGTTGCATGCTGTGGTGCAAATGAAAGTGACAACAGGTGCACTGGAGAGGAAACAACAAGATAACCCCTCTTAAAGGGAATGTTTTTGCAGGGTGGTGCCCACAGATCTCTGCTCTAGTTCTGTTTTTTGCTAGTGTCTTTGTTACTACTGGTAACATGAGACAATAGAGGGTGTCCTGTGGGATCTCCTCCTAGACTTGGATTAGAGCATCCCTGATCTTCTGGACAGTCTGTCCAGGATGCACTGATACATAACATTCCAGAGGTTCTCAGGTGGATTCAGTTCTGGGGAATGTGAGGGCCAGTCAGTGGCATCAGTGTCCGAGCAGTGCCTATGCATTCTGGACACATAAGACTGAGTGGTGTCATGCAGTACGAGGAATCAGTCTGATAGAGCTGAGGATTTTTCCACCAAACCTAACAGCAGTTGGGTACCGCTGGTTCACACGTGGAGGTCTGTGCAACCCTTTCAGGAAATACCTCCCCAGACCATTCCTGACCCACCACCAAACCAATCATACTGGACGATGTTTTGGACAGCATAATGTTTGCAACGACGTCTCCTGACTCTCACATCAGTCACGTGTGTCTCCTCATGCTACCAGGAGTGACAAGGATACTTGCAAAAAGCTGATCTAGAGAAAAAAAATCAGTCATGAGCGATAATGAGAGAATAAAAACCTTTACCTTTTTTGGGGTTTGTCTTGCTGTTGCCTCTCCAGTGCACCTGTTGTCACTTTCATTTGGACCAAAGCAGGTGAAAAGGGAATCACAGTGATTTATACTTTTCTCTTCCTCTTCTTTTACACCAAAGAGAGACAGGAGTACTGTGTTTCTGGATGCTGAGCAAAAATACAAAATAAATTGAAAATATTTCAAATGAGGAAGAACATTAATATTTAGCCCTTTTATTTGCAGTACATTACATGGGAAAATGTTACTGTATTTAGTAAGCATGAATTGTTTGACCTTCTGGCCACACAGTAACTATCAGCTAACCAGCATCTATTGTTCTCTTTTTTTTTTAATGTAATGGTTAATGCGTAACGGCTCAGTGGTCAGTGAAGATGGTAAGTGAGTCTGTGAATATGTAAACTAGTATTCTTATGAAGACCCAACAGTGTAGGTGCCAGTGCACCTAACCTCACCATATAGGACTTCCTTAGTGTCCCGCACATAGTACATAGCACAGTAGTGATAGTTAACAACTTCCTCTACAGGTAGAATAGATTTCCTGTTGTCTGTCTGTCAGTGAAACAGCATATGAAGATCCTCATGAATACTAACAGAGTTCCCCAGTTTTAGAGGAACAGGTGTTAAAGTAGCAGTTCACTATCTGCTTTGTCAATAGCAGGGCTGATGCCATCTTAAAAGGTATATGTTATTTATACATTATTATTATTTATTTTCAGTTATGCTTTAAATATTTTTTGTCTTGGAATTGATAACTCAGTCTTACTGCAACTGCTTCCATGTTCATGAATGAACTGTCCCTTGAAGACCAGTTCACCTTAATTAGTTTTTTGTATTTTTCCTCTGGGTTGTTAGAGCATGTTAGAGTATTTGTGTGAGCTGCCTAGCCAACCAAATGAAGCGTGCTGCTAGCTAAGAATTAAAGGTGGATGTTTGCATATTGTCACGCTGCCTCAGCATGACCCTGTCGTCACAGATAGATGCACACTTCCTTCTACAGAATACGATTCCAAGTGGGGACACAATCCCCTCTAACCATGGAGGGTTGTGTCTGCCAAATTACCAACGCGGATTAATCCGCTGTGGTGACCCCTTTGGGAGAATACAAGGAAGCAGCTGAAGGTTCATATTCAAGAGAAGGCAAATATCTTTCTGGATGATATTTCTAGAATTAGGTGACTGACACCAAAACCTTCTAGATGGAAAAATATCACTGCAAGTTGAAAATATGTGAATTTGAATCTGGGATGAACCCCTCCTTTTGAATTTCCATGATATCTGAACAAAGCTAATATGCTGATGAAGCTGTTTTGTTTTGTTTTTTACACTGGGTTTTAGCTACTTATTTCCACAACAAACCAGGTCAAACTGCAGCGTAAGGACTCCTAATGGAAATAAGTCAGTGGCCTGATTATGTTTTAACAGACCTGCCTGCTCCTCGGAGAGGCAAACAGAGTAAAGTCAAAGTCAGGGATTACAGTTCTTTGACTGAATCTAAGGCTGTTTTCTCCTCACCAGGCACCGTCTCTGGAGGATTTCAGCCACTTACCTCCTGAGCAGAGGAGGAAGAGGCTGCAACAGAGGATTGATGAACTTGGCAAAGAACTCCAGAAAGAGATGGATCAGAGGTAAGAAATCAATGCCTAGTCCAAACCATTAAGACACATGAACAAAATTCAAGGAAATTATGGAAACTCTTGAAATATGTTGTTTGAGCAGCAGCTTTTAATCACTATCAGATATGTCCATCCAGTATCCGTAGTGAGTGACAGCGGGAATGAGTAATTGGGCAGACTGCAGCAAAATGTGGACCTGCTTAAATTGCTGTTCACTGTTAAAACCCTCAGACTCCATAATCTGGTTTTTACTTGTGTGTTTCTGTCAGAGATGCCCTGAACAAGATGAAGGATGTGTATGAGAAGAATCCTCAGATGGGAGACCCCAGCAGCCTGCAGCCGAAAATATCAGAGACCATCTGTAACATGGAGAAGCTGCGCTCCGAAATCCACAAAAATGAGGTAAAGAATGGAGAGGATAGGTGGATTAGAGTCATAGTTTCTTTGTTACTAACACATGCAGCTTCTGGACAGTTTTATAGGCGATGGCACCAATCAAAATGTGTAGCGGTGAACCGTCTTTCTCTCTGACAGACGTGGCTGGCTGAGGTGGAGGGAAAGCAGAGCTCCAGAGGAGACAGAAGACACAGTGCTGACAACCACCATCAGGCTCCTCAAGGCAGAGAGAGGTAAAAGCTGACTTTAACATTGATAAAATGTAGCAAGACTTGAGTAATCATAGGAGCCATTTTAAGAAGTCTTTTTACTGTAAGCTGAGGATAGGTATTACAGGTATCAAGGATGTGGGTTTTTGTCACAATAAATAGACAGATATTGTGCTGCTGATTCTGATTCTTTAGGAGAATTTGTCCTGATTACCTGGCTGTGAAAAAATGGTATCCTTCACACACACAAGCACCCTGAACACAGTTTTTAATAAACAAACTTCATTAGTAATACGAGTCAAGTTTTTTTGAATGTCATTGATGATTCTAGCATTTTCAGTTTATCAAATCCTTACAGTTGTCCATTTTTCTGCTTCTAACACATCAACTTTGAGGACAAATCCACCCACTAACAGGTGCCATAATGGAGAGATATTCAGTGTTATTCACGTCACCTGTCAGTAGTCATAATATTATGCCTGATCGATGTAAATACATTTCAATAATTTTTTTTTTTTGAAGAAAGTTTGCACACTGTAGGCATCACCAAAGGTTTTGGCAGAAACACCAATATTGTGTTTTGCAAACTTTGCAGCTTCATTTTTTTGTGGTCGTGATTCACAATGCTTTGATATTATTGTGCAGAGTGATCAGAACCATATTCATGAATTGCAGGAAAGAAAAAAAAAGAACTTGATCGGTATGACAGTGAAGATGATCATAAAAACTGAAAGGTTCAGGAGTAGTTGAGAAGACTTCAGGACATCTGAGTCCAGCAACTGCTTCAGAATCAAGTTGCTAGTAGTGTAGAGTTTATGCATCTGAACACACAGTAAGGTGATGGCTTTTGGAAAACGGTCAATGTCGAGAAGAGCAGTAAAGAAGTCACTTTTCTCCGAGAAAAATATCAAGGACAGACTGGACACCAGAATATTGGTGTAAAACTATTTTCTCTGATTATGCCTGCTTCTGAATTTTTGGGACATCTGGGAAATTCATTGTAAGGAGAACAGGTGAACACTACCATGAGTGTGGGGATACTTCCCATGGATGGGAGTGGGCACACTCATAATTCTGCCCGAAAACAAAGAATGGACAGTAAAGTTGTTCTTTATACTACAAGTGTTGCTGGAGTTTTCTTCGTCATGAATGTGCACACATACCTTAAAAAGCCCCAAGAACTCTTAGATTTTAGGTTTGTCCAAGTAAAAATAATAATAAGCTTTAAAAAGTGTCACATATTTACGTCTTTGATGCAAGTTGGGTTTTAACCTATTGTCTAGTTTAAGCCACTGGTGCATTTCAGTGTTGCTCTCACTAAGTTTATGCCTGTTTCCCGCCAGTCCTGAGGGCAGTTACACAGACGACACCAGTCAGGAGCATCACACACCTCATCGTCGGCCCAGTCCTTTGCAGCCTGGACATCCCAACCCTGACCCTCATGAGTTTGATGATGAATTTGACGATGACGACCCCCTACCCGTGATCGGACACTGCAAAGCGCTCTACTCATTTGACGGTAAGAACAGATGAGACTTCCAGCGGCTGCAGGCTGAAAAATGAGTTAGGAAAGATTGGAAAGACTCTAAAGTAGCAGCCACTGGGAAAAGTTAATGACTGGGATGCAACCCTTCAACACGAAAGAGTATTTTGATAACAGATAAGAGATTAGGTTGATTTTATAACTGCACTAATACAAAAGTATCCTTTACAACACCTTGCATGAGTTTGAGATCTGATGTAGTTTATTCTTCCTGTTTTTATTTGGCTCTCAGGTCAGAACGAGGGGACACTGGTGATAGCGGAAGATGAGGTAAGGCTTTCATTTAAGTTTGTGAAGTGTGTGTGTGACGGATTTCAAAATCTGCCTTTTTATGAATCGTGGGGAAATTGTGACCTCCTGTCTCGCCATCTCCAGGTGTTGTACATCATTGAGGAGGATAAAGGTGATGGTTGGACGCGGGCGAGGAAGCAGAGCGGGGAGGAGGGCTATGTTCCCACCTCCTACGTAGAAATCACGCTGGAGAAAAACAGCAAAGGTGCCGTCACCTACATCTGAAACTCCACTGTCCTCTGTCTGTCATTCTCTCCATGTCTGGCGTAACACCGCAAAAAGGAAAAAAAAGACAGCATCACTGTGAACACCTGCATGGACTCCTGTCATCTGTTTGCCTGGTTTCCATCCCATCCCATCTCCTCATCCTTCTTTCTCTTCATTCCTCTCACCCTGTAATCACTCATCTTCCTTTCATACCTATGATGTTCTAAGCACAAACAGGAAGAACACATCTGTTGATGTTTGAGTGATTTGTGTAATATATACGAGGCATTTCTGTGCTGTTTGAGGCCTGTGTCTAAGCTACACTGCCACTTATAGATCAAAGCAATCAAAAATGTTTTATTTTATATATTAGAAACAATTTTATTTTATTTTCACAGTAATTTTAATTATTTTACTGTTTTATTTTTTAACTGGTGATGATCAAACTGATTTTAAGCTCTTTGTGTGTTGATGTTTTTTGAAATATATATTCAGATTTAATTTGTCTTTCTGTTTGATTGCTGTGTGTGTGTGTGTGTGTGTGTGTGTGTGTGTGTGTGTGTGTATGCACATACAGGCACATTTATTTTCCTGTGCTACCACACTAGAGATTTGTCTAAATTATCACTGAAAAAGATCAGAAGAAGCCTCCACCTATCAATTTTTCAGCTGTAGAATGGACACGGACTGAAGTTTTCATGTTCTGTTTATTTAATGGACAATGCTGGAATAATTCTTAATTTCTCAATCAGCAATTCCCAAGAAACTAACATCCCATGCCCACTGGTTCCCACATTTATTTCACCTGGTCAGTGCAGTTTTTAACCAAAAATTACCTGAACAGGAGGAAATGATGTACTTGTTGCCAGCCATTTCATATTTACTTGCTTAAAGTTAGCAGACTTGAAAGACACATATTTGAAAAGAGAAATGGAAGCATAAGAGGCCAAGATATCCTGTCTTTTTGTTTCTAGTTTGGGTCACATTCTCAAATATTTGAGGTGGAATTTCCCATAAAAGCCCCACATTCTGCAAAATTCTCACTTTCAGTCTTTAACTCGCATAATCAGCAAAGCATTCTCGCAAGCCCAAACTGAGTCAGCTGAGAAGGACCACGGTGGATAAAGTGACTAAATATCACGAACAAGCAAATAAGGAGGAGAAAATGAATTTATTGGTGATTAATTTCTGCTGCAGATGAATGCAGATGAATTTCCAGATTCTATCAGGACTGTATGTAGGATGAACACTAGAATTACAATTTGAGCACAGTGAGCCTCATTATTGTGTTTTTAAAATACTTTTTAGAGCTTTTTGACACAAAAGATCGAGAATATGGTGTTCTGCTACACCTCTGGTCAGAATGATAGCCAGGCCTGAGCTGACAAGGTGTAGTGACACACAGTTTCAGTTCATTAGTGTTTGTTTGAGTCAGTGATTCAAACCAGCCTGGACCATCAGTGTTTCCACTGTTTTTCATTAGGATCAAAAAGTAGCAGTGCAGTTCTGTTACAACATCGGTGCCTGCTGAATAAAGTCATATTTTAAGAGTTTGTATTCCAGCTAATAAAGGACACCTTGTTTTTCTTCATTTCCACTGAATCAGTGCAACACAAAGTAAACTGGCCCCATCCTGCACTTTACTTTAAACTCTAAAAGTGACAATCTCTCCCTGTGAACTTGTCTGCCAGTCATCAATGTCAATCATGTCTGTGTGTGAACGGGTGCAGCTTGTGTGTCTTGGTGTGTTTTTTATTAATCGTCTCTCTCCTCTATGTGACTGCAGGTTCCTGAGAGGCCGCAGAGTGGCCGGGCGGTTTGATTGGCTGGTGGAGGGCTCACGCTGATTGCTGATTATTGGTGGTGGGGGTGACCAATAAAGAGAGAGAGGTAGAGGTAGAGGAGGAAAGAGATTAGGTGGGCTGCTGGGGAGGTTTGCATGTGTGCATGCTCACATGTCCATAATCAGCAAAGCATTCTGGCATTTAAGGAGGGAAGTAGATGTGTTGACCCCAAAGCAATGTAAGATCCATATCCAACCCTAAATTCCAAGCTCTGGACCGTTTGTCTTTTAGAGCAGAAGGTGACACCCATACCAGTTTATTAGGAACACCAAGCTAACATGAATACTATCCAGAAACATATACTGAACTTTGAGTTGACTGCAGCACGATGACGATTGCTGTGCTCTTTTATATCACAGAGGCACACAGCATGCAGTCCAACAGTAGTACAAACTACTTCCTCTAAAACCATCAGAAGCAGCTTCACTAAAACCAAACATCACGACATCAGGCCTTAATGTGCAATTCTGCTCACACAGCTAAACTCATATCATGTATCTGACACTGAGATGAGAACTGTGTTGGTCCTAAACTGCCACACAGGATTAAAATGTCACAAACCCCTGACGACTTCTTCCAAAAAAGACAGAAAAGAGAGAAAAGAAAACCATAAATATCTTATATTAATCTGGACTGAAAAACGAGTCAGGGCTGCTCCTGCTTATAACGTAAATGCAGCCTAAATTTTAGCTGGGTGCACCTAATAAAATGGCAGATATTTGTTTATATCCACTTCACTTGTCCAGCAAAATTCAAACCTGAGGAGCAGTTGAGAGAATGCAAAAGCTTGTACTCATTTACAAACTGCTTCCTCTGCTGCTGGGTGGGAAATGAAGCTGCTGGCAGCATTATAACAAAATTAACAGATAACACAACCTGCCTTCTGCCGTGGCCACATCTTTGACAGGAATAACCTAATCACATCAGAGTAATAAACAGAGGTGCTGCTCTGGGATTAAGTGTGAATTGAGCCTTTGATGATGATTCAGAGCATCTCACTTCCTGCACTAACACTAACTTGCTTTTTATGAATCAAATTAGTCTCTGTAGCTGCTGGGCACATTGTTTGGGGGAAAGTCACACAGTTTTTCACATAAATAAGGATTAAATATTAAGTATAAATTCTCAATTACACACATTGTGCCCCACTGGCCATTTTTCTTCTTGCATCCACTGTCAGCCTTTCCCCCAAGCTTTGCATCCAGCTCAAGGTAAAAAAACAAAACAAACAAACAAGCAAAAAACCCAGTAGACTTCAAAGTCAGCATCAGGGTTTCTCATCTTACAGGGTCAGGTGCTCTTCAATATTCGCTGCCACTAACAGTATCAGTTCTGCACCGCTGCTACTCATTCCTGTCCTCATCGTTATCTGTGCTCTGTTGGTGATGTCTGCCTGCCTGAGCCACTCTGCTCCTCATTGCCTGCCTTCACTTTCATACGGTCGCATGTTTTTGAACGTGTCATAAATGTCCTCAAACATGTTGTTTCCTCTCCCCCCTCCGCCATCTGTGAAGTTGTGCATCTGTAACTCCAACTCTGTATGTCGAATGCCACAATGTTGCAGCATGAATGTGATTTATTTATGTTTAACGTCTCTCTGAGCTGCTCATTAGGCAGATAGCAGGACTATCAAGCAAACACAGGGCCTCTCTTCCCTCTTTCCTCCTTTCCATTTCTTTCCTCTCCATTTCTTCCTGGGTTGCGATTCCACCAGTTGACCAGCAGGTGGCAGCATTCCTTCACCAAACCATAGCTCAGCTCGATCCAGACTGTGCCTCAACACCAAAGTACAGAAGAGGAGGAGCTCTGGTATCTTTGCAATTAAGATTCTGCCTTAAAACTTCACCTTCTTGTTTTTTTAAAAAATGTGGATGGATTTTTCCTACACGTGTCTGTGTGTGACTACACTTCCTGTCACACCTGGGCTCACCCCTCACCTCTTCGGGGGACTGTCATCTGCATCTCCATGAAGAGTTCTCCCCTGTAATCCGTTGTATTTGTGAATGTGATGACACATGTATCAGCAGTATGTATGCACATTTACAGAAAGCCAAACGGGCCAAAAACCACATGTCAGTTTGGCTAGTTTGGCTTTCCTTACACATAGACATGTAAATGTGTGTATAGGTGTGTATTGTTAGTTTTTAACCATTGAATGACATTGTACATAAAAACATCTGTTCTGTCATGTTGAATGTGTTTCCGTGGTGATTGTTTTTTTAGGTTTGTTTGACCCTCTTCATGAGACAACAAGGTTTGAATCGAACCGATGCACTTTGCCCCAAAGTACTACAGCATTTGACTCTGATGAACAGTGAATGAGTGAATGAATGAAGGTCTGTCACGCAGCTGAGAGACGTGTGAAGTTTCTGAATGAGCACTGTGTAGACGTGAGAAACAAAAAGCGTGGGTCATTTCTCCTGATGGTTTTATACTCCTTTTATAGCTCTTTTCAAGCAAAGACCATCTTTTTTTGTGCATGGTTTTCTAGTCTTTGAATTCATTTTTTAACTGCTCACTGTATCAGTTTAATAGACTAACAAAGAGAATTACACATCTACTGTTTAACATGAAATTCCTCTCACATGATGTAAATCTAAACAGCAGGTGGCCGCGCTTTCGTGCTTTTTCCTTGAAGCTGTGAAATGAACAATGCTGTAGATGTTTTTACTTGAACTCCTTCTCCCCTCCTTCTCTTATGCCACAGCTGCCACCTGAGACCATTGTAAAGTCAACACTGGAGGATTCGTTAGCTTTTGAAAAATTATACCTCCAGGACTTTTTTTTTTACACAAGACGGTGGTATGAGCAAATTAGTCTTTTCCCAGAATGTTCCGGATTTTTTCTTTTTGCCATGTCCTCCATAGTGACTGATTATGTGCAAAATGGCACCATTGAACATAACTCATCAGTTCCTGATGCCTTATAAAGAAGCATGACAATTCATCCTTGCTTTTTGTTTTCTGTACTTCAACTATATGGGCAAAGTAATGGGCCACCTACCCATTACACCTACAGGCATTTTTTTTAAACCTCATCTTATTCTGAACCCTTAGGCATTAATATGGAGTTGTCCCCCCCTTTCAGCTATAACAGCATCCACTTGTCAAAAAAAGGCTTTCTACAAGATTTTGGAGCATGCCTGTGGGGATTTTTGCCCATTCATCCAGAAGAGCATTATCACATTGTCAGGCACTGCTGTTGGACAAGAGGGCCTAGCTTGCAATCTCTGTGCCTGTTCATCCCAAAGGTATTTGATTGGGTTGAGGTCAGGGCTCTGTTCGAGTCAGTCACATTCTTCCACTCCAAGCTCATCCAGCTATGCCTTTATAGACCTTGCTTTGTGCACTGGGGCACAGTCGTGCTGGAACAGAAACGGGCCTTCCCCAAACTGTTCCCATGCATAGAGTTGTCCAAAATGTCTTTGAAAGCTGAACTAAGGGTCCCAGGCCAGCCCTAGAAAAAACAGTGTTACCCCTCCTCCACCAAACTTTACAAGACAGTCAGGCAGGTAAAGTCCTCCTGACATTTGCCAAACACACACTCATTCATCAGACTACCAGTTAGAGAAGCATGATTAATCACTCCACTGAATACATTTCCACTGCTCCAGAGTCCAGGGGCAGCGTGCTTTACACATTAAACCTGACGCTTGGCGATGTAAGGCTTGCATGTAGCTGCTCAGTGCTGATATTAATGCAATAGGAAGTTTGTAACACTGCAGTTAGAATCAGCAGAGCATTGGGGCCTGTTATGTGCCTCAGCACTCTGCAACCCCGCTCTGAGACTTTACGTAGTCTACCAGCTGCTGTGGTTCCAGAACACTTGGACTTTTCAATAATACCACTTACAGTTTATCATGGAAAATGTAGAAAGGAAGAAATTCATCATCGACTCACTTGTTGCAACAGTAGCATCCTATTAGAATTCCATGCTCAAATTCAGCAAGTTTGTTGGAATGACCCATTCTTTCACAAATGTTTGTAAAGGCAGACTGCATGGCTGGGTGCTTAATTGTATACACCTGTGGCAACGAGACCGAATGAAACACCTGAATTAAAGGATTAAGAGGTGTGGCCCAATGCTTTTGTCCATATAGCGTACAACAGTATGTTTTTCCAAAAGAGGATCAGCTACAGTTAGGCTGCTGATATTTGCCTTAACTGAGCGACTACAACAGTTTTTAGGACTGCAGCTGATTTTAGTCATTAATAATTTGTTACAAACTATGAATTTAAAAAAAAAACCCAAAGAGATCCAATTCTAAGTGATATAAAGTTGAAAAGAAAAGCAGCTCGGGGAAGTGAGTGTTACCTTGATTGTTTCAGCACTCAAACTAATGCTCCTCCTTTATGTCATTAATTTTCAGTGTGTACTCTGACAGAAAATTCAGTCACATAGTGAGGGTGATAAACACCTGAAAGGGACATGATTAAACACTTTAACTGTAATTGAACATTTATGTAGAGCATTTATAAGTTAGGAATGTCATGCAAACCCTAAAATAGATGGGACACTCCAGATGTAACATGACTGCTTCGGTTTGCACATTTGGAGTGTGCCATCCCTTTAAAGCTGATGCAACAGTTTGAGAAAATACACCTTAACGCTTAATTATTATACATAGAAAACTGTGTATTCCAATGGACACTGTGCTGTAAATCTGAATATAATGCAGGAGTACAAAATAACAAATGAGCTTTGATACTATAGTAAAATCTGCAGTACGTTCTTGTAGAGGTTTTTTTTTTTTTAACTGAGTGCAGTGCTGTTTACCACCCAGCAAAAACATGTTCACCACATTCCTCTTTTTAAAAAAAACAAAACTCACCACTGAGCATCCTGTGGAACCTTTGTACCCCTGAGGAACATGTAAAGATACTTTCCAGCTGTTTAACCCTTTATTTAAATCAGAACAGCAGGTACAAGGAGTCTTAGCAGGATATTAACATGTAAATTTGTTTTTACCATGTTGTAACCAATTGCAGTACTTCTTCTCTTTCCATATTGTTGTGCCCATCTTTTTACTTTGAATGTTGTCAGACACTTTGTGAACAAAGTGCTTTTTCTTCTTTCAAAATATTGTTCTAATAAAATAAGATGCATTTGAAAAGACGTGGATTTGTCTGTGGAAGCTGCTGGAAGCACAAAGAAGCAGACAGTTTCTTAAAAAAATAGAAATTTTACCTTTTAAGCCCCAATTCCATGTCCACAAAAATGATAAAAAAATTAACTCGACATGACATTTGGAACAATTCCTTGCAAAAGGCCTTCGGAGCGCAGTTTTTATGAAACTAATAAAAAGTTATGATGCTTTTATGACTCACTGAGAACCACTGCAGAGCAGTCAGAATAAAAATATGAAATGTGACTAATTGTTTAGGAAACAGAAGGAAAATGTTACCAACTCACGACAGGTTACAAAGTGTTTATTACTTTCATGAGGCAAGCTGTGCCTTGAAGTTCGTGAACATTCGTGATGCTTCATTGAGGGAAATACTCCCCAAACCAGCTTGATGCGGTTATGAAAGATGAGGGTGCATTTACAAAGCAATCAGTCTAGGACACTGTTGTGGCATGTCAGGGTTTCTGAAATTGTACTGTTGTGTAAAAGTTTGGGAGATGTCAAAACTGGCACCGCAACTTCAGTGATAAGTTGTTTATGAAGTTTTGCAAATCATTACGACACATGCAGATATTCAGTGTAAAGACACTTCTTCAGATCGTGTTTGTCATATTTATTCAATCTTACCACATTAGTTCATAATAATATAAACATATTAAAATTCATCATCATCTTTTTTACAGTCTTCTACAGAAAGTATGTACAGGCTATTAACATGCTTTGAATATGTACAGTTTTAGTGTCTTATTTGTTATATTTGAGAAACGTTTTACAGGTACACAGTTTGGTTCATGGTTTTCTGCTGCTGTCAAATGATTAACTGGATTTCTTCCGTCATCTGCTGATTTCAGGAATTAGTTTTCTGAGTGGTGTTTAGCCACAGATGGCCACACAGATTTAAAGTGCCCTTAATTATACTTTATAGGGTTTTTCCGTATACTTCAGTGTTTGTTTATAAACATTACACAGGCTATGAGAAGTTTTTCTTCCACACAGAAAACATTGCTGAACTGCTTTAAATGTGTGTTTGTAGTTCCAGCTTTTCTTCTCTTACACATCTGCAGTGCTGTGCAAAAGTCTTGAGCCACCCCTCATTTCTTTATGTTTTGCTTCAAATGAGTTGGACTTGCTTGTCATTTTTAAAGTGGTCTTGAGCAACAGTTCTCCAGGCTTTCCAAAAAGCCTTCCAAGTTTTTTCTTTGGACATTGGCCACTTGTTCACTCATCTTCAGTCCAGTCCTTGTACATAACCATTATCAGAGGGATGGGGTTTTTTATTTGTTTTTTTGTTAAGCCACTTAAGTGTAAAAAAGACACCTAACACAAGGGATGAAACAGTTTTGTGTCTACACAAAATAGACAACTTAGCACAAAGATCCCATTTTAAATTGTAACTTTAGGCACTTTGTTACTAATAGCCTGCTGCAAAAAAAACATAATTTGTTCCCATTTTTTTAGATGATCTATGAAAATGCCAAAGATTATCCTATTTTATGCCTGTCAAATATACAGTTTTGACAGGCATAAAATAGTATTTTCGCACCAAAAAGGTGCAACAAGGTCAAAGAGCTAATGGCTAAAACTTGGTATATCTCGGCATGGTGTGCAGTGTGTCCTTAAAAAAAATTGAGAACCTGGAGAAGTGGACAACAAAAGAAGTAGCAGGCCTAAAAACTATCTACAGCAGATTAACAATATCTAAAAGTATCTTTAAGAAAGAGAAAAAACCTGACACAGGACCTGAGAGATGCATCTGGCCCTTCAGTTGATCAAACTACTGTTCCCTGAAGCCTCAGGTTGGCTGTCAAGAAGCCATTCTTGATGAAGAGAAACAGGGGAAAAGGATGAGTTTTGCCAAATTACACAGGAACTGGACTGAAAATCAGCGGGGACACGTCTCAGGGTGTGATGAATCCAAATCTGGTCAGAACTGTCGTTAGGTCGGGAGAAAGGTACAGCAGTGTCTATAGCTATCTGTAAGACAAGGTGTAAGCTCTGTCACGATTTGAGGCTGCATTTCAGCAAGTGGTTTGAACTTGAACTTAAAGTACTGTCAGATTTTGATCCACTATGCAGGACTATCTGGAATGTGTCCAACTGGCAATGACTTGATTTTTCAGCATGACAATGATCCCAAACACACTGCCAATATAGTAAAAGCCTACCTGGATAGAAGAAGACACAATGGAACGCTATCAGTCATGGATTGGCTTCCCCAGAGTCTGAACCTCAATATTATGGAAGCAGTGTGGGATCATCTTGACAGAGAACGGAACAAAAGGCAGCCAACATCCAAAGAGGAGCTTTGGAATGTCCTTCAAGAAACCTAGATGACAACTGCTTAAAGAATTAAGAAAGCCTAAGAGAGCTCCAGCTGTGTTGAAGAATAAAGGTGTTCATACCAAAAATTGACCTTCAGGCTCTTTAGAAATGTGCAAACTCTGTTTTTGTCTTATGTACTGTATTTCCATTTATGTTTGCACGTTTCAATAAATGTTGCACTCATTGTCCAAGCGATATATAAAGAAATGAAGGGTGGCTCAAGACTTTTGCAGAGTATTGGTATGTTACTATGTAACATTGTGGTGTAATGCCAACCTAAAAGTTGGTCTGCCACACCCTCTAACAAAGAATAAGCAGCTGACTGTTGATCAGCAATGCCTCCACAAACAGTAGCAACATTTAGTGTTAGCACTGGTTGCAACTAATGGGGCTCACATACTGCAGGTGAATTCCCAAAAAAAGCAGTTCTTATTTACACGTCTTTCTGTTTCTGTTGTCAAACAGAACAAATATAGTGACACAAAGGGGCACATTAAGACTGACGTAAAACAACCTTTTTTTATCCATCGTCCACATCAGGATCAGGGTGGCTCATCACATTTTTTAACCTGCTCTTGTTCAATGTTAACATTGGATAACACATCTGACAAAAATCACCATACACATACTCAAGTTAGAGTTGTCTTTAAGAGAGAATTTTAGACACAGACTGAAAAGAGGTGAGGCAGCAACGTACAGTATGAGAAAGATAATGTTTTTTTGAACATTAAAGCATATAAATCTGTTCTAATAGACCCCCAAAATAAATTATGACTGTATATTAACACACACCCTGCACACGTCGCCAGTCTATCACAAGGCTGAGACAGACAGCTACGCCTACAGCCATTTTGGAATGACAGTCAACCTAACGTGCATGTCTTTGGACTGTGGTAGGAAACCCAGAGGCACAAGGAGAACATGCAAACTCCACACAGAAAGGCCCAGGTCCACCAGAACCTTCTTGCTGTGAGGTGACCGTGCCAACCACTGCGCCGTTGTGCCGCCCCTAGTCAGTCATTATTATGTGAAATACAAAACTCGTTGGTGTCCAGACAGTACACACAAGTTTCTCTGTACTTTTTAATATACAAACACACAAATCTGCACCAAACCAACTGAAAGTGTTGGACATGGTGGATACTTCTTCTCATAAATAAACACCATTTAAAATTTGGTGAGATCTATGGATGTTTGTCATCCTGATTGTCCGCACTATAGATTCACTTAGTTTTCTCTGTAGTGATGATGTTTTGCATGTTGTTCTTGAGGGTTCTACTTTAGATTTCCTGCGAGATGGTTTTTGTTCCGTCTTCCTGACACTCAGTGAGGACAGAGGACATCATAAGCTGTGTGCATTGTAATGCTCTGTGGGGCTTCAATCTAAACAGACCTGAAGGGACAGTGAGCATCTGAAGAAAAAGAGACTTGTATTTTTCAGATGCTGTAGAAAATGAGCCCGGCTGTGGTTCACATTTACATAAAGATGGACTTTCCCCTGTAGAGCTGCTGGGTGCTTTCACAGAACACCATTCACAGTGAACAGCAGCCATCTCTGTCCCGGTTTTTCAGTGCTTTGAGTTTTCCTGATCAGCCAGCGAGTACAGCTGCCTGCAGGTCACATGTCTGATGCCGAAATGTATCCTGCTTGGCTCTATGATCACTTCCTGTCATTTTCTAAGAGATGTTGCCTTGCTCTATTCCTCTGTGTCTGAAGTTTGCTGCTTGGAAGTCAGATTATGGTTTGCGTTGAAGATGGAGGCTCCAGTTTTCGTGACAGCGCAGTGAGGATGAGGTTGAATTTGTTGTAGCGATCTGATTGGTTGACTGCAGCTCCGCGGCTTCCCCACAGCAGCCGCAGCTGAAAGTCTGTCTTAAACACTTCGAGCAGGTCTTCATCGCATTGAAACCCTAAAGACCAAACACAGAGACAGATTTTATGATGCTTAAAAAGAGCAAGGTGTGACATCTGTTTTGGTTGTATTTGCCCACGTCCATGTGTTTACCTTGTAAGATCTTCTGTGCGTTGGCTGTGTAGCTCTGTGCATTGCACGCAACATCTCGTGCAGCCTCCAGGTGGCGCAACATGATATCACAGCTTTGGTCGCTGGTTTCCCAGAGCTCCACCCCCTCAGGTGTGATTGAGGGATGCTCCATCAAAGTGAGGAGTGGCAGCAGGAGAGGGACACAGACCACTGGAGGAGAGGAGGCTGCAGAAGAGAGACGGGAAGAGACAATTTCATTGAGCACAGCAGAGCATTTTATTTAGTTTCTTTGAGATCAGCAAAAGCAGAAAACGCCATCGTGTTCGTCTTCCTTTACTGTGAACAAAAACAAAATGGTACTGAGCTGCAGGAAAATTACATTTAAATCTTTATTTTAATTTTTGTGCTTGTGCATTGGCAGAATATTGGTCTTTACTTGCTGAATGGTAACTTTTAACCCTCATCCAAGCCTAAACAAAACAGGGCCTGAGCAGAGTTTTAGACTCTGCTCAGGCCTTTAGACCTAATGCAGGGATATCTGATTTTTTTTTTCTTTTTTTTAATTTTTATGTTTATCATCTTCTTTCGGTTGCTCCCCACAGCGGAACATCTGCCTCCATCTCGCCCTGTCCCTTGCATCCTCTTCCCTCACACCAACCCTCTGCATGTCCTCCTTCACTACATCCAATATATCCACTACCCCTCCTCTGAACATGTCCAAACCATCTCAGCCTTGCCTCTCTGACTTTGTCTCCAAACTTCTCAACTTGCGCTGTCTCTCTGATGTACTCATTTCTCATTTTTATGTTTATAATTTTTGTTAAATGAAATGTAAATTAATGGAAGTCACATGTGGCAATCGTGTTTAGAATGTGGCAGCAACACATGAAAGCTAAAGTACCTGACAAATGACAAATAATCTAAAAAAGGTAAAGCTTCTTTTCCCTTCATAGCTTATAACTCACTAATTTTTTCACCATAAAATGATTTTTACTTTACAATTATCATGGCCAAAAAAATGAAAATAAACTGCAATATTGCTCTCAGTCAAATGTGTGTCTAAATATATGTAAGTGAGTTGAAAAGTGTCCTGTTAGTGTAGTGGTTTACACCTTTGCCATGCAAGCAAAAGGTCGCTGGTTTGATTTTGGGGGGGACACAAGCCCGTGTCATCATGGGGAGTTGCGCCAGGAAGGGCTGCCGGCGTAAAACTTCTGTCAAATTACCAATGCGGATTAATCCGCTATGGCGACCCCTTGGGGAGAATACAAGGGAGCAGCCAAAGGTACAGGTGTGTATAAATGAGTGGAGACTTAATCCTTTTTTGCTGTAACCTCTCCTTGTGTCTGTAGGTCTGCCCTGCCATCAAACAGTGACACAGAGCTGCAGCTCAGAAACAGCAAATTGTCATGAAAATAAGGAAAGGCAGCCACACTCTTCCAGTAGGTGATAAATGATGATTGAGGGTGATTTCTTGTTTCTTGCTAGGAGATTGTAGCATATTATACCTTTAATCCGTGTTTGTCCTCTTACCTGTGCCTTCATACAGATTCTTGTAGAAAGGTTTGAGTGTTTTCTCATAGCTGATAGCAGTCTGTGTGAAGTTCCTTCGTAGAGTCGTCCATGTTTCCTCCAAACGGCTGATCTGAATCAACAACAGACACCAACTCTAAGACTCTCAAACTACAGTTAAATCTTGTTTTTTTTTTTTTACATGTTACCAGAAAGAAAGTGTGTGTGTGTTACCTGTGGCAGGTCCAGGGCTTTCATCAGGGCTGTGAAAGCAAACAGGTCGCCCACTGTGTCTTTGAGCTCCATCGCCACCAGGATGATGCGATTTAAAGTGGAAGCCCGCTCTTCCACGCTGCCTGTACATCCTAGAATATCCACAGCAACGCCTATAGCCATGGTGTGGTGCCTGGGAGAAAAAAGGCAGAGAGAGATGGATTATCAGAACTACCCATACAGTGTTAGCAGGTCCCATTCCACAGTTACCTTGTTGCACTACCATGTTTCTACTGTAGCTCAGAATAGACAAACAGACTGAAATACTAGCTTTTTGCATTTCTTCTAGTCACTTACTATAAAATCTATCACTTTTGCATTAAAAACTGAACTTCTAAATCTGCAATCGGCACTCTTGTCAGTAGATGGCAATAATTCTCACACAGTCATCCTTTAGGAGATCTAAAATCCTGAAATTATCCAATATTTTACAGGAAAAATTCTGAATTTGCAAAAAAGTTAGGGGAGAATGGGTGACTATAAACACAAATATAGATTTCATTCATTTATTCATAAAACTGTCAGTTTAACTTCAGGAGTATTAACACTCAGGCATCCCCATGCCTTAAGAAAATAAAATACACCTTCTGCTGATCCCTTGTATTCTCTCCAAGGGGTCTCCACAGCAGATTAATCCACATTAGTAATTTGGCAGATATTTTACACTGGATGCCGCAACCCTCCGTGGTGAGAGGGGCTTGTGCCCCCACCTGGAATCGAACCAGGGATGTTTCGCTTGTAAGGCAAATGTGTAAACCACTACACTAAGAAAATCGCGGTCTTTGTTTGACCGCTTCCCTTACTAAAGTAGATTCTTGAGTTCCACTGCTATGTCTGTGTGGTAAGTATAAAACTATGGCCAACAGCTGCTTAGCTTAACTTTGTATGAACAAAATCTGCCAGTTCTCACACCTAACAAGCGAACTGATGCAGTGTATTTTTCTTAGTTTTGCGCTGTACCAATTCCCCAATGCTGCTTGTAGGTGGATTTTCGTAATGTCTGAATAGACCCAATCCAGCTGTTTCCACTTGCTTCTGGTCTTATTGAGTTAATAACCAGCAGACACAAGCTTAGAATTTAATTGAATTTAATAATTTTTTTATCCGACTCTCTGCATGAAAGGAAGTCTTTCCTTAACATTTCTTTACATGTTCACTGCAAACTGTCAGTGCATACTGGGTTGTAAAAAGGGAGTCAAACATAGAAACTACTACTCCATACTAGCACTCTGATGTGCGTGACTAAAAACGTTAGGCTCCATTATCTGATTCAGCATCAGTTGTGTACCTTTCCATCAGGTCCAGCCTCAGCTGTCGACCATGCGGCAGTGTCACCAGCTCCAGACCAGAGGACACGCCCATCTGACCTTTAAGCTCTGGAGTCACTTCCAGTATCCTAGCAACCTGGAGGGCAAAAAAACAAAAAAATATCCAGTGTGTTTTGTTGAGGAAAAACCTTTTGTTTTTTTGCATCTCTGCATCATGAAGATCTTTTTTTTTTTTTGCTGCAGCAGCATCAGGTGCAGGATGGAAATCTAATTCTGTGTGGTGCACACTCACAAAAGATCTGTGTGTCACAGCAGCAGAAAACATGTTTACCTCCAGATTAAATGTGTCGACGTCTGTCTGGTGTAAATTCAATTTATCTAACATCTGATGCTGATGTTGTTTACAACACCACTTTCTGGTTCTTGTTAATTAATTATAACTAATCTATACAGCTTCAGTACATTTTTAAGTGCTTATATCCTCTGTTAAATCTAAGAAGCTTAAAAAAAAGAGTTTTATTAGAATGTGAATGTGCAAACTATACTGCATGCATGCATGTTCCTTTTCATACACATTAATTGCAGCACTAAATTGTTTCAATGAAGCAAAGTAATCAGCAACTCTTATAATAGTTGATTCTTGTCATTTTTTAAGTAAAAATACCCCCTTGATGGTCCTGATTTGTAGGGTTTGCTGCTTTTCTTTGAATTACTTTAATTCTAAAATGACTATTTTTCAGTTCTGCTGTTGTTAAGGGGAAACAGTTGATCAGTCTAAGCAGAGAGGGCCACACTTGCCTCTCCCCAGCCACATTCTTCAGCTCTTCTAGGGGGACACCGAGGCTTTCTCCCCTGGGTCTACCCTGGGGCCTTGTCACAGTTGGGCATTTCCAAAACACATCACCTAAGAGGTGTCCAGGAGGCACCCTTATCAGATGCCAAAACCAGAGAACACATAAAAACTAGATTCAGTTGGAGAGTGCGCAGAACTCTGCCAAGGCCTCAATGGTAAACTATTCCTGGCTCCAGATCTTGATATGGATCACCTCCAAAACTTAATGGTTTGTTACTTTTACCGCACCCCACCCGTCAAAAAATGTAATTAAAATCTGTTCAGAACTTTTGAAGTTAAACAGCACACAGACAAACAAACACCGGTGAAAACATAACCTCCGTAAGTACTTTCAGCTTCTCCCATTTACCCACGGGGTCACCACAGCAGATGAATCCAGCTATGTGGTTTAGTATGGATTTTTATGCTCGATGCTTTTTCTGAAGCAACCCTCCCATTTAACCGGGGTTGAGACCAGCACTTTGAGTACACTAGCTTGTGACCCCCCCAAAGCTGGGCTTGTGTCTCCTCCCAGTTGCGAATCAGAGACCTTTTGTGTGTGAGGCCAAAGTATGAAAAGATAACCGTCCTGGTGGAGATAAATATACTTAAATAAGGCTCATCCAACACTCAGAAACAGCCAAAATTTAAGGGGCGATTCAAAAACAATTAAAGTTTAATATAGTTTATCCACCAGAGGACCCTAAAGAGTTCAAAGTTAGGAGGGTCTGATTTAAAAAATAGTATGATTTGCATGGTAAAACATGTTTAGTTGATGGCTGATGGTGATGATCATAGAATAAAGGTTAAAATAAGTCTCCAGGAAATGATTGTAAGACAGCATAACATCATCTGAAGTATTAGAAATGTGACTGTGTTTGCGTGTACCTGGCAGTCGGCCATCAGCAGGTGTCTGGCTATGCTGTGGTGATTGTGGCTGAGTACCAACTCCTTTGCTCTCTTCAGAACCACCATCTCCAGGGGTTTGTTTTCTGGCGGCAGAAGTCGAGAGCCAAACTCTGCCGGCCTGAACGTAGACTCCGTCTGTATGACGGGCCTCTGAAAGCTACTCTGCTCCGTTTCTCTGTTTTTATCCTTCTCCTCCACCCTCCCTGCATCTTCCTCCTCTTCTTCGCTGGTGTTTTCTAAGGCGGCAATGGCGTGATGGTACGAGCTTCTATCCAGCCCTCTCTCTCCTCCCACCTCCTTCTCCCCTCTGTTCTCTTCCCTCCCCATCTCTCCTTCTTTCTTCAGTCTCTCCACATAGCTGCAGAGAGTAGGCTGAACTTCGCAGCTGTGGTCTGTGATGACGTTTGGTGAGTTTGGCGACTCCAGCTCCAGCGGGCTGCAGGACCTCAGTTCTGCAGGGCTCGGCTGCAGACGTCCTGTTATGGCCTCTGAACCCGGATACTTCCCACCTTCAGCAGGTAAACCTGCAGAACTAGAGGAGTAGTGGGAATCTGCAGGTAGGAGCTGATGGTGGAACTTTAGGGGCTTCACTGGAGGAACAGGAGGGCCTGCAGTGGCTGTGGAATAACAAATATTGCAATATTGGTGTATTTAAAAATAAACAATCCCTTTGTTAATATGGTGCTCCTACACAGAGGTATATGACCAATATAACAGGATGTAGCGCACAAAAAAATAAAAGGCACACATGAAGACAGTTACCTCCACTTCCCTGGGAAGAATTGGGGGTTTCTACACATGTGGAGTCCAGAGGGGGTGCAGAATGGGCAGAGAAGGTACAGGGAGTGTCTATGAGGTCAGAGACGCTCGAGCTGGAGGTGGGAACTCTGTCCCGTAGGCAGGCAGAGTGAGGCAGCCTGGCCAGAGGCACCTTGCTGGGCTTGGGAGGCGGTTTAGGACACAGCTGGCTGTCTGAGCCCCGGATTGCCTGGCCTGGATTAACACAAACACCGTGAGGGTGCAGTTTGCAGACATTTGTTATAAATATACATAGATTTAGAAACTTTTTTTTATGATTCAGTGCTGCAAACCCCTGTTATTCTTAAGACAATATCATTTATATTCACCTACAGTGAACAGTACACACCACACTCTGCTCTAATTTACTATCTGATAATAAATCAGAATCAGAGAGCCAGGATCAGAGAACAGGAGTAAAATTCATTGCCTAACATTCAAGCAATGGCAGGAGCTGCTATGGAGAGTGTATTATATTACACCCACACACTTAGGAGGAACAGCAGCTGATTAATTTTAACCCCCCCCCCCCCAAAGGGGCTTTTATTGGCCCTTAGTGAGCACGACAGTTATTTTTAGCCTGATAATCAGCCTAAATTGCCACTTCGTTTCACTTCATTTATTTCTATTGCTGCTACATGCTACTTTGGTTTATCTCTGACTCTTACCAGAGATGATGTGTGTTCTCTGTTTTAGAGGACGCTGTAGGGACTAAAAGGGAACAACAATGTCATTTGCTGCACTTCTCATGAGCTACACTTTACCCTCACCAAAAAGGCTCAGTGGTTGGTGTGGTTTATATTTAAACTGTTCATTTGCAACCAGGACTTAAAAAACTAAACGAAGCAAAGTGAAGTAAAACACTTATTTGCAGATTTGCATGAACAATTTATCAGAGGTGGCGCTTGGCCCAATTAGCTTTGATTACCTTTTGGATTCGTTCTGAACCCGGATCCAGAAATGACTAGAAATTTCCACTGTAACATAGAGCAAAACTGGATATTTAAAAAAATAAAAATTGGAAAACATCATCTTGATGTTTGTAAGGAAATCTCACAAACTAAATCCCAGGATCTGGATATCCCACTTAAGGTGATACATGCCATGGAGGGCATCCATCTATCCATCCATTTTCTGCAGCTTAGTAGGGGAGCAGTCTAAGCAGGGATGCCCAGACCTCCCTCTCCCCAGCCACCTCAGCTCCTCAGCTACCGAGGCATTGGCTAGCCAGCCGAGAGATTTAACAAATCTGTTGTTTCCTGGGTCTGCCCTGGTGCCACTTCCTGGTATAGGATGCGGCTGAAACAGCTCGCCTAGGAGGCACACAGGAGGCGCCCTGATCAGATGCCTGAACCACCTCAATGGGCTCCTTTCAATGTGAAGGAGCAGCGGCTCAACTCTGAGTCCCTCCTGAATGAGCGAGCTTCTCAACCTGTCCATAAGGCTGAGTCTGGACCCCCTTTGGAAGAAACTCGTTTTTGCAGCTTGAATCCGCAATCCCATTCTTTGGCACAGATTTTATGCAGGATACCCTTCTTGACACAATCCTTCCATTGTGAAATGGGCTTGTGTCTATGTTTTGAAATAATTATATTTATTATACTATCATAAAAGACAATACAATTGCTTGATTTACTTCTAATATTTACTTTACGCACGGAATCATGATGTGAGAATTCTTTTTTTACAAAGGTATGGTTTAGCAGCACAGCACATGAACCGGTATGTGTAATGATGTTTTTTTTAATAAACTGAATGATGGGTTAATAAACCTATAATATTCTGCTGGTTCTTGTCCTCCAAAATATACACACACCTGCTAGAGGCTCTGCTGCTCTCCGCGGGACAGAGGGGCTCAGCACTGGCTCACTGCCCGTTCGAAACACTGGTGACTTGGGGTCTGGGCAGGCGGGGAGCAGGTCAGGTGACTGCTGGGGCTGCGATTTGGATCCTTGAGACAGAGTAATATACCAGAACAAGAAGAGGAGTTAAAGAGATACAAGAGATGACGACAAGAAGTGAATAACAGTGGGTAAAGAGAGATGAAGAAAAAGGGTTACAAAAAAAGAAAAAATGAGGTGGGGAAGAAAGGAAATAAGAGATTAAAAAAAGTTTTGAGTTAATCTGAACTCACGCACAAGCAGTTTGCTGTTTTTGAGATTGTGTATACATTAGATTAATTTGTAAAAATCATAAACAGCAGATACAGAGCAAATAAAGACTTCTGGATACTTCAAGCAAATAAGATCTAACATGTCATGCCATACAATGTCTGAATGTGAAGGTGTTATACCAGTTGTAGATACAGAGATGTGATCATAATACAAAAAAGGTCACACTTTCAAAGGTGAAAAAGTGACACAAGTATTTGTATGCACAACTTGTATTCCAAATCTAATTTTAAACCTATAATGAAACTGATTGCCAGATCAGCAGAGGTCAGACAATCTGACAAGCACACTGTTTGAAGCATTTCAGAACCTCCTGACTTTTACTTACCAAGTGGTAGGAAGCTTTCTGATTGGTGCGCCTTGAGTGGGCGTCGCCTCTCCTGGACTTGATTGAGACTTGCTGGTTGGCTGCCGCAGCGATCCTTTAACCTGAGCAAAAGGGGGATGGGAAAATCAGAATCAGAATCATCAGAGTCAGAATACTTTATTAATCCCTGGGGGGAAACATTATAAAACATATTTGCATTTAAACATGGGAAAAATCTCTGAAATCTAATTCCAATATAACAATAAAAGGTACTAACACAGTGCAAAGAAGAAAAAATTATAAACACTACAACTTTTTTTCTCTTTTTTGATTGTTTTAGTTCATTTCTACTCTCAACTGTGTGTATTTATTATTTCCTAACAGCTGCTCTGTCTTTCTTAGGCAGATGTTACGGAGCCCTTACATCATGCTGAATGTAACTGAATGCAGTGCAAAATATCACACAATATGACGTCTCTTTATTTATAGAGGGATTATGATACATAAGGGACATGTATATGCAACCTACAGCCAAAATGATGAATGTAAACAGGTCGGTGCAGGGAGTTAAAACCTTAAAAGCGGAAAGTCGTATGAGAGAGATGGAGACTGAGCAAAGGTGGTCTCCATTATTTAAACATAAAAGACAGACTGGTATTTGGTCTGTAGCCCACTACCCACTTCCAGTAATAGGCTTGTATTAATCAAATCCAACAAATCTCACATGCCCAAGGAAACAACAAGCACACATTATAAGAGAGACACTGAGGGATTTCAGTGGTTAGGTGTTAATTAGTGTGTTTGTGTGTACTTCCAGTGTACAAACCTGAGTTGGCTGCCTCGGCCCATGCCACTGTCCTGGCAGTGTGTGCTGTCGTGCACGGTCTGTGTGTTGTCATGTGCATGCCCGTTGGGAATATTGAGGCTGAGGCGTTTCTGGTTCCGCCTCTCCTGTGACATCAGCCTCTCCCTATGACTGCTCGACAGTCCGTACTTTTCTTCTAAGCAGCGCAGCGGCAGTCCTCGGTTGATTGGCTGGAAGATGATGGCCCCTACCACCTTCAAAGTGCAGGAAGAAGAGTAGCATGGTTTCTTTATCCAAGACAATATTGTCAGAAATTTTGCTGAATCCCAAATAAATATTCTGCTTGATTTGATGTGTCCTATTTACAGAACTTGCCTGATATTACTGAAAACTGCACTTTTATTTGTTCTAATGAGGAAAAGAATCAACAAATTAACAGTATGAAAGAAACAAAACTGAGTTAGGATCTTTACCTGTGAGACAGGTTTTCTGTTGCCAACATAGTATCTAATGAGTGCAGGGATACTGTCGAATCCTTCTCTATCGAGGCGGTACTCAACTCTGGAGTAAGCTTCATTCAGCATCACTACCTGAAGGTGAAGGAGCAAAAAACAGATCTAATTATTTCGACTGTTATTTATTTAATTATTTATTACAATTAAGCTTTAAGCTCAGGCAGTACTGTCCAAATATCTTCAGCCCACCCCTCATTTCTTTATATTTTGCTTGGGAAATGGGAAACAGGTGCTTATTGAAACATGCAAAGATAAATGGAAAAGTAGTATATAGGGCAAAAAGGGCGAACTTGAAAATCAACATTTGGTATGATCACTTTTCTTCCTGAACACAGCCTGAATTCTCTGTGGGAAGATTTCTTGTCATTTCTTTAAGTAGTCTTCAGGAAAAGTCCTCCAGGCTTCTTGAAAGATAATCCAAAGCTCTTATTTGGATGCTGGCTGCCTTAGATGATCTTACACAGAATCAGTAATGTTGAGGTTCAAGCTCTGGGCAGGTCAGTCCATGACTGATTGTGTTCCATTGTGTGTTTTGCTATCACCACATGCTTTTACTGGCAGTGTGTTTGAGATCACTGTCATGCTGAAAAATGAAACTGATGCTAATCAGACACTTTCCACATGGGCACGGTGGATCAAAATCGGATGGTACATTTCTGCCTTTATAATTCCATAAATTTTGAGAAGATCCTCAACATCACTGGCTAAAATGCAGCGCCAAACCATGACACAGCCTCCACCGTGTTTTACAGTTGGCTGTAGACACTCACTGTTGTACCTCTCTCCTGACTTGCTTGATACATACTGATGATGATTTGGAATCATCACTCCATAAGATCCATTGCCACAGATTTTCAGTCCAGTTCTGGTGTAATTTGCTATACCTCAGCCTTTTATTCTCTTTCTTTCCTTAAGAAGGGCTTCTTAACAGCCACCCTTCCATTGAGACCATTTCTGATGAAGCGTCATCGAACAGTAGACTGATCAACTGAAGAGCCAGATGCATCTCTCAGGTCCTGTGTCATGTCCTCTGAATTTTTTCCTATTTCTTAAGGACTTGTGATTTTCAGATACTGTTTGTCTGCTGTAGATAGTTTTTAGGCCTGACACTTTTTCTTTTGTCCTCAAATTTTTATGAGACAGTGCACACCATGCTGAGATACGCCAAGTTTTTTGGTTAATAGCTCTTTGGTGTTGGTGCAAAAATACTATTTTATGCCTGTCAGACTTTGTTTTGGATTTTTTCTTAAATATAGTTAAGAAATTGAAACAAATTATGTCTTTTTGTGACAGACTGCAAGTAAAAAGTGCCTAAAGATACAATTTAAAATGGGTTCTTTGCCAAGTTGTCTGTTATGTGCTGTGTTAGGTGCCTTTATATGTTTCAGTGATTTTTAGGTTAGTGTTAAGTGGCTTAAAAAACAAAAACATTCCTCTGAAAATGTCAAAATAAGTGAAAAAGCAGCTAATGTCCAAAAAAACCTTTTGAAAGACCTTCAGAAAGCCTGGAGAATTATTGCTCTGGGCAATTTTTTTAAAATGTCAGGAAAGTCTGGCTTCTTGGAAGCAAAATATATTAATTTTAAAAATGAGGGGTGGCTCAAGACTTCTGCACAGCACTGTGTAGAACTGTGGAGATTTCAGGTTTGAATGGCAAAAAAGAAAAACTCAGGCTATGGATGATGGTACATGTAACGTAGGAAAGATTTTGGCTGAACAAAAGCTTTTTCCACACAAAGAAACTTAAATAATGGATTTTTTGACACCATATATGTTTTGCACTGTACCTTTTTGTTGATTTTAAAGTGCTGAGCGGCATTTCTCCATTGGCATGTGAGAACATAACTTCCTGGTAAGGACAGTGAATCACGGATCAAGAAATCTCCATCACGCTGCACCAAGTTTTCTGCAACCTGGAATAAGACAGAAGTGACATGAGCACACACATGTACACACAGTCATGTAACAATGATTTAAGAAGACTTTACACTTACCTACATTCATTTCACTTAACTATCTGACTTTTACTTCAACCTTAAAACATGTCTTTACCTGCATACATTATTTTATTATGTTTTCCCCCATCAGGATGACTAGCCCCCATCATGTGACCGATTTAGGTCTCCATAATAACTGGATCACATGCATGAAAACACACAGTGGCCCACAGTGATTGTTTATAGTACAAACATTTAAAGTCAGGCTGTTTTACTGTTATCATCTTTATGAGCTGAGTGATGGCTGGTCTGCAGTAGTTATGTAAGACATAAGGACTATTACTATTTATCCACTTTGGAACATACACACTTTTATAACAGTATCATGTAGACTTATACTAACTTTATATAATAATTTTACATGGTAAATAAAAATAATAAAAGCTCTGCTGCAGAAAACTTTTCAGTGTCATGCTAAAGATTTATGTTCTTGTACATCTTTTAATATGTACCTTTACCTGCTCCCTTGTATTTTCTCCAAAGCAGCAGGTTAATCTGCATCAGTAACTGATCAGTTTGATACCAGATCAGTTTGATACAACCCTCCATGGCTTGGGTCCCCACCCAGAACTGAAGTAGGGACCATTTACTTGCAAGACAAATGTTTAAACCATTGCACTACAGGGAAACCTTGTGCAGCTAATTTTTTTTTCAATGAAATAATTCTGTGACACTTTTGACAAACAATAATTTTAAAGCAAAAACACTAGTTTCAGCTTCTCAAGTGTATGAATTTGAGCCCTTTTTGACATTTACCCTGGTAAACTGATTATTTCTGAACTGTTGGTAAGTTCATATTTGTTTAATATTTGTTTATTTATTATCGATAATTAGCATTATTATTAATGAATAACTAGATATGTTGCTTTTCACCCATGAAAGATACTTAATATCTCCCAGTCAAGGACCAACATCTTTGAGGGATAACCCTGATCAGATCTGAGAAAAAAAGTGGTCTGATTTTTCCCCCATGATTTCTGTAAATTAAATGAATTAAAATCTAGATTTACTTCTGGATCAGATCCAGATTCATTTTAGTTCTATGTCTTTATGTGGGCTTGGGCTTTTGTTCACTACTTGGTGGGTGCACCAGAACGTCAGCGACATAGTAGCTCATTTCTTCTTACAATTCACAGGTTATTGTAAAGTGTGAACCACACAAAGACAGTGATAAGTTTTCTTGTCATTGGTTGGCTGTGTTGGCAAACTAATGAGAATTAAAATCCACTGAGAACTCAAGGAGGCTCTCAAACAGTCATATCGAGGAAAAATTAATCTCTTAACCACCAAATGAAAGCGTTTGAGTTCAGGAGTATTATGACTACAAGGTCAGTAGCAAACAAGGCATGAATATATGAATATATGTTAACGCATCAGCATGTCATAGCATTTATTATGTTACTGATGTTAGCATAGTGATAGGAAGGCCCAATCCATGCCTTTCTACCATGGGAGTCACTCCCAATCATGGCCAGTAAGATCATGATCATCACCACTTGTATCTAACAGGATGTAAGTGGTGACGATCATGTGTGGCAAAGCGATATTTCAAGCTATCACATCTAAGATCAAAAAGAAGAAAATCATCGAAGGTGTGCCAGCACAATAGGAGGAGCGACAGTGGGACATTGTCAGATTAAGACATTATCGTGCCATGAATAGAACTAATGGCAGCATTTATATATAGATGGCGGAGGAGCACATGCAAACATTCATTTTATGAATATTACACTCCAGGCCAATACTCTTAGAGGTAGCGATTCTTGTGAAAATGGAAAAGTGCCAATCAAAGGACAACTATGACCTTGACCTTCAACATAGTTTGGGTCAAGATGCCTTGCCATGACATTAGCTCATTGGCAGTTTGGCCAGATGGGTTAAAATATAGACGCTGAAGTGATATTTGTCTCATGCATAAAAAATTCCACCAATTTTGACATATTTCTCCCTCTAATGTCAATCTTATTCAGGCCAGAGAGCTGAAAATAAATAGCAGTCTGCTACTTTTCAGGGGGTGTATATACCAACCAACTTTGATGAAGCTCCTCACAATTTACTCACAAATCCCTACAGTGGCAACCGGCATGACGAGGTCGAAGCCATGGTATCCGTAATATGAATGAATGAATATTTTATTGTCATTGCAAAAAGAAACACGCAGCAATGTACTAGCAAAAAAAAACAAAAAAAATAAATCTAAGAAATAAATCTGGAATGAATAAATGCAGAACAAGCAAAAGGCAGCAGTAATAAAACCAGTTATAAAAGACAATTCTTAGGATGAGGGGAGGAGGGAGGGGTGCTGAAGGAGGGATGTTCAGTATCTCCTGACTTTCCCCTGGCAGATATAATGAATGCAACATTTAAAAAATGTACTTTTGGCTGCTTCCTTGTATTAAATGCAAAACACAGTTGTCTTTATCGTCCACATACAGCTCTTTTTAGACATGAGATCTAATATATGATTAAAAAAAGAATGATGTTTGGTCTGACTGTTCACGCACAAGTTCTCTCTCTTCTCCCTCCCTCCCTCTTCTCAAACACACACACACACACACACACACACGCACACACACTCTGCTATCCACAGTTACAGACTTTAATTAAGCAAGTGTTTGTTTAAGTTATAACGGTGGTTTAGTTTAGCCAAAGGAAGCAGCTTATTAAAAAAGATTACATCTCAGTGCTGGTTTTCAGAGGAACACACAATATCTCTCTCTCACACTGTCTCACCCACACACACACTTACCACACATATATGCACCAAACATAAAGAAGGTTTTCTTTACACTGACCTGATTTTACAGCCCCATTGCTCTTTAAGCTACAATCTTCTCGTAAGCACCGTGTGTGCAGAATGGCAGTCTAATAATAGGCGATCTGGTTCAACAAGTTTTTAACCGGGCTTTTAAAAGGGAGGGACTCGTGATTTATGTGTGAGTAGTGTTACCTGTCTGGGAATTGCTCCATGGTACCATGCGTGACTTCTCGGCTCCTCGCAGTTCATCTTCAGTTCTTCCTCAAGCTCCTTGCGAAGTTTCTCTGAAGGACAGTCCAAGATGAACTGATCTCTGGAGAACTGCAATAAAAAACAGAAAGACTGATTTTTTTTGTCCTGCATAGCTGAGAAACCCACAGAGCACCTTCATCAGTCCATCTGTACATAATACTGGAAAGAGCCAATGTTAAATATTTAATTTTCATTTCATTTATGAGATCAGGAGGTGGAGCCAGACATCACAAATATCATACCTCTGAATATTTGCAATCATCTGTCAGAAATGGGTGAAATAAAAAAAAAAATACAGATGAAAGAAATCATGTGATTATGATATAGAAAGTGAAATATTTGGCATTGTCCTTCATGTCCTCCACGTAGTTTGTAGCACAACGGTTCCTTTTAGCTTTCCATCTTTAGAAAACGGTTTATTGCCAAGTACAATTAAGAACACTTTACAGTACTAGGAATTTGGTTTGGTATTCGGTGCAAAATGCAATGATAGTGTTTTTCTTGAGGCTAGCTGCCTTCTCATATTATCAAGTACATCTCTCAAAAACACACAATGATTTCATTATTTTGCAACCAAAGGTCAAAGTGATTGAAAGGATGAATGAATGTTATTTTTTCTAGGTCAAGGTCAAGGTCAAGGTCAAGTTTATTTATATAACACATTTCCAAACAGTCCATGCTGCACAAAGTGCTTAACAATGTAAGATACCACTAAAAATAAATAAAATGCACAATAAAATGAAAAAAAAAAATACAAATAAAACAGCGACAACAGTTAAGGCTGTTAAAACCAAAATATTTAGGTCAAAGTGAGTTAAAAGACAGACCATAAAATCTACTTCTCTATCACTACATATCATCATCATGTGATGTCTCGGGTTTATCACAATGTAATGATGGAAACCACTGATGCAGCAGACTAGTTGGTTATACTTAAAGGACCAGTGTTTGAAATTTAGAGGAATCTACTGGTAAGAATGAAGACTGCAATAATACCTCTCCTCAGCCCCTCTTCCTTTTCCAAACATGTCAGGAAACCTATAGTGGCTGTCAGGAAACAAAATGCCATCTTCCACAACTAATTAGGAATTAGAAGTGCTGCTTAACTGAATAAGATTTAGGCTCTAGAAGTTCAATTTTGATACTGCAAAAGTAAAAGATTATAGCCAACGAGTACTGATAGCTGTTCTGCATGGTGATAGCATTTTATGATAAACACCAGCTAACTGGAACCCGAAGGACAGCATCTGAGTCAGTTTGTCACAGAAATGTAATAAACATGGCGGCGCAACATGATAACTCCTGTGAAAAGGGACCCGCTAACACTGTATATATAAATGTCTTTTTGTAAGTGAACAAAAACACAATCATTATCCTAGAGTGATTTTTACATTAGAAAAAGCAAAAATATGTATGTTAGACTTGACTTAAGACCTTAAATCTGACACAACTATCCTTTATTCCAGACGTTAGTCACAATGTGCAGCACACCTGTGATAGATAAGTATTTTTTGTAAAAGCTGGCGATATGATTTATATTGTCATAAAAATGTCAATGCAGAGTTATCATACATAGTAGTACTTCTACAATTGTTGCTCCTACACCCCCTTTTTACATATTATCATGACCACCACCACTACCACTGTTACCACTACCACTAGTGTTAAGTGCTGACACTAATGCTTGCTGAGCCAAAAACTTGCCAATGATTAACTTTTTTTTTAAAGAAAATCAAAGTTAATTTCATTACATCACGACTTAAAAACAGTCATGAATAAACATTGCCACCTTTTTACTGATCACCAGTAAATAGTTCACCATATATTAATTTAATACTATAATTACCATAGTATAAAAAGTTCAGTGAAGGTCACCCAAAACACCCCACACATAAAATGCCACAGAGCTAGGATACCTTGGGACATGGAAAGCAGAAACAAAAACTGTAATCTATTTCCAAATAGATTATAGAAATTATTGATCAGTCATTCTAAGCCCAACAGCAAGCCCAAAAAAGGTTGTATAAATAGAAAATGAAGGACAGAAAGATCGTGTAACAGATCCTGACAGGGTGTTGAGTCAGTATAAGCACCTGAAACACAACACACACTCCAAATACACGCTCCCACACTTACATGACAGCTGCTGGGTCTCTCCATCCTACCCCCTTTCTCTTTTCGTCAAATACAAACTTCATAGCAGACACATTAAAACTCACACATGATGTAGTTAAGTCTGTAAGTTCATTCAAACAACGAGCCCATGCACAGTCTGCCTGCGTCTGCCTCCTCTGAGATTTTCTCCTTTATCACTTCCTGTCTCGCCTTCAACCACAGTCACCTAAGGAGATGTCATCATCCTGACACCGCCCAGCTGCCCGGACCTGCCTCCATACACACCTTCACCTGACGTAGATAAACACACACACACATCTGAGTGACGCAAGCACTTACCTAAACTTTGTGTTTTTTAACCTGTTAACGACAGGTACTGCTTATTCTAGTAAAGCACATCACACTTTTGTTGTTCTGACATCTAAATGTCAGCTTGAAGACAGTTTACACTGTATGTACAGTAATCCTGGTACTGTCGGAAGTGTCTGTAAAAAGTAATTTTACCTGTTTTATGAATTCTTGTCATTCCTATGCTGCAGGAAAGTCAATATACAGCACCTTTGAATTTGGTCTTTCATCTGCATCTACATTTATTTTGGTCCCCTGCCAAATCTAAAACTGTTTACCAGTAATCTGCTGTGTGCTTATGTTTTCCACAGAAAATAATTATTGCTTAGACAAATGTAGGTAGCATCTGAAAGTTGCCCCATAATGACATTGTATGTCTAGTAAAAATTATCTTAAAAAGGCATAAAAAAGCTCACACTCAATAACTAGCTCCCCGTGGTCAACCACTAAAGGTATATTCCCAAAAAGCCCCAATTTCTTTGTAAATGCTGACGTAGCCAAACCCTGCGTGACATGATGTGAGGATAGATGACAGATGCCATGGTCAATTTGTTTTTCTTGTTCTTTTTTAAATTCAAATTGGATGACTAAGAATGGACTCAGGCAGCAGTGAAGTTGATTCCATAATAACCCAGTAATTTTTTTTCTCTTTACCAATTTCAGCCATGGCAACAGCAGACAGCAACACAGCAGCCATGACATGGTATCAAATTGAACGTGTATGATCCTACGATCAGTTTGGTTTTCCTTTCGTGCTGATCAGACGAATATTCACAGAGACATGGCTAAAAATGCAAAACAACATTTTACAGATAATGCCACCTGGGGAAAAATCCATATTTTCAAAATGGCTGAAAATCTAATCAATACCAGATCTCATAGAGGTCTATCACTGTACCAAAATTTAAAATCCTGCACCACTGCAATGACACGAAGGATTTATATCCCCACTTTCTGGGGCTATAACAATACAAAATACTGATAGCTATTCATTTAAAACAAGGCTATAACAAGTTAATTTGCCAGAGACCAAGAACAGGGACCCAAAGGGGTGCCTCTTTTGCTAGGTTTCTGTTAAGCAATTGGTGCAAACCTGATAATGATAAATACTTGTTGAATGGCCTCCTGTGTACAAAAACACTCAGTGCAACTAAGACGCAATGAAACTAATGAAACAGTTGCCTCTTCGAAGCAAACGGATAATGTAAAGCACATTCCACGGCCCTTCTTTGGATGTTGGCTGCCTCTTGTTACATTCTCTGTCAGGATGATCCCAAACTGCTTCAATAATATTGAGATCCCAGCTGTGTGGAGGTCAATCCCTGACTGACAGTCTTCTGTCGTGTGTTTTTCTATCCAGGTCAGGTTTTAATGCACTGGCAGTGTGTTTGGGATCATCATGCTGAAAAATGAAGCTGCTGCCAGTCAGACACCTTTCCAAGTGGTATTGCATGGTGGGTCAAAATCTGATGGCATTTTTCTGTGCTCATAATTCCATCAGTTTTGAATTTGGATTCATCACTCCCCAAGACCTGTTGTCACTGGTTCTCAGTCTGATCAGGTTTCAGCAGATGGATCAGCTGAAGTCCTGTGTCAGATCTTTACTGGATTTTTTCCCCTATTTCTTAAGAACATGACTTTCAGGTACTGTTCATCTGCTTCAGATCTTTTATAGGCCTGCTACTTTGTCGTTTGTCCTTCACTTGTCCAGTTTCCTGAAAATTTTTTACAGACAAACTGCCCGCCATGCCGGGATATGCCATATGCCTGATATCGTTCAGAATTATCTTGTTGGTGCCAAAATACTATTTTATGCCTGTCAAAATGTGCTATGTGTGGCATTTTTCATAGATTCAACTAAGGAAATGGGAACAAATGATGTGCTTTTGTAACAGGCTGCTAGTAACAAAACGCCTCAAAATGCCTTGATGGTCATGAGTAGCACACAACACAAGTTCATAACATGTGTTAGGTGACATGCTTGAATGATTCATAGGTCAGTGTTAAGTGGCTTAACAAAATGTTCAGGAAGAAGCAGCCAATGTCCAAAGAAAAGCTCTGAAAGACCTTCAGGAAGCCTGGAAAGCTATTGCGCAAGACCAATTTAAAAAAAATTACAAGAAAGTCTGGCTCCTAAAATGTAAAGGAAAAGACTTTTGCACAACCTGTATTGCAGTTGGTTTACCATTTCTAAACAGGCAACTAATAAACCATAATACATGAACCACGGCGTGACGCTTGAAGTAACAGTATCGGTTCAGGTGCTTAATTGTGGTTTTATAACAATATGATTATAGTACTAAGTTGTAAAGTTTCAACTGGCACTTGTCTGCTCGGGGGAGCATGTTCAGTTGTTGTGATGTCACTGAAATTAGTTACTCTGTCTAAAGAGACCTGACTGAAGGACAGTGAATATTGACTGTGACTGAGGAAGGCTTCCTGCATGACTGAAGAGGTTCAAGGCAGATAAAGAGCCTATAGTGAACTATAAGGGTAATGAGGAAAAAACACACACACACACACACACACACACACACACACACACACAGGAATTACTAAGCCATGTTTATGCATGAAACTGGGAATGTCATGCTCATACCATTATTGTCTCTTGTTCTCGCTAAAGTTATTAGAATAGACCCCCCCTTGCCCTCAGTCTCCAAAGATGACAGAAAATCAAAGTGTCACATTACAGGTTCTACACAGAAAACCAGATCACAGGCTAGGCATCAAAATACACATGCACTCTGTTAGACTATTTCTGGTTTGAACCAGAGCTACCATGTGTGTGTGTGTTGGTGAAGCAGTTGGGACAGTTTAGTCATGTTGTCAGTTCAGTCACCTTGAGTGAGGTTCTTTCCTGCTTTCCTAAACAAATGATTCAATGAATAAATAACATCTAACAGTTTAAATGTACCTTCGGCTGCTACCTTGTATTCTCCCCAAGGGGTTGTTACAGCGGATTAATTCACATGGGTAATTTGGAAGAGGTTTTACACCAGATGCCCTCCCGCAATCTTCCATGGTAAGAGGGGCTTATGTCCCCCCTGGAATCAAACCAGGAATGTTTCGCTTATAAGGCCATTGTGTAAACCACTACACTATGGGATACATGGCATCTAACAGTTTAAATGACATTCTTTATTTCTTCTGATATTCTTCTTTATTTCAGTAATTCATTTCAGCCTTTTTCTGTTTTTTGCTTATACAAAATTGATAATAAATACTTCTCGGTCACTTTAAGGAGGATAATCTTAAAAGAAAAAAAAGGAAAACAAAACCAAATGTGAGTTCCATTTTTCTAAGCCCTCTTTATAGCTGAATCCCTTTTTAGTGCATAAGCACAGTTTCAACCTTTCTAATTTTTTTTTACTAAACTTTATTTTAGTCCCCCCAAAAACCCAGAAGGATGTTCGATATTTTTGTCACATTTACTTATAGACCATCCAGGGTAATTTGGAGTTCAGTGTCTTGGTTAAGGACAACATATGGGCAGAGAGAGACAGGGATTAAGCTACCACCCCGAATTTTGGTTAACTTTAAGTTAGCAAGAACATGAATGAAAATGTACTTAAAAGTCCCTGCAGCTTTATTTTGTTTCACTTTTTGTTTTGGTTTTACACAGTTCTTTCAGTCCGTCCTGTGATGTGTTAAAATAGTATGTTACACCCATAACGCACAGCTCCCAGCATGTTTTTCCTGTCGTACCGGCATTGTGCAACAATTTTAAACTGTAAATGATCAGCCAGATTAACTGAAAATATAAAGGTTGCGGGTTTGTATTATTCTCAGCTCTTCTGTCGTTGTTATTGATTATATTCACATCACACTTATGCCAGCAGCCACAATAAAATGCTTTTACATCTGCAGCCTCAGTGCCAACAGGCTGATGAATGAAAGAGCAGGAGAGCTTCAGAGAGGAGGCAAGCAGGGAGGGTGTTCTGTATATATAAAGGAATGAACAACGATGTAAATGGAGGCGGGGGATAGATGTGTAATGCACATTAAAAGAAGAGTGAAAGAAAATCAAGACAAAAAGTAGGAGTGAAGAGGAACACGAGGAAGGAAGCAGGGAAGGAGAAACAGGAGGGGGAGATGAATATAGTGGATGGAAGTTTTTTTTATAGGCTGGCCTTTAATAAGACCCTGCAATATGATGTCATCCTACATTTATACTGTACCAGCATGTGTGCGTATGCGGTCTAGAACAGAGCAGTGAGAGTACAGTGAACTATATTTGCCTGCTTCATGGCCTCCAGCCTTTCCTTCTAGTCAATGCTTCAGCTGAGCTGAAATGTGTGATGTGTGATCCACTAAGGTTCAGTTCACATGGGTCACTAAACTTGTTCAGTATCTATAATCACTATGATAGAAGAAGACATTTTCTCTCTGTGTCATCAGTTGATGATGTTACTGACTGATACTGTTACTGACTGAGTCACAGAATGAATGAAACTCATAGGTGAAGTTGAGGGCACAACTGACCTCAGTTAAACTAAACCACCATAAGTGTGACATGTTAAGCTTTGACCTAAAAGCAGCAGTGCCGTGCATTAAGTGCTACTTTGCCAGCTTAAAAGATCAGAATACAGCTTACACTTATGTCCAGAAGTTTTGGAACGATGACACTTTTTTTGGAATGTTGCCTCTGTACACCACCACAGTGGATTTTAATTCGGTTACATTGTGAGTGAAGTATTGTGACATAATACAATTTCCCCATGGGATTAATAAGGTATTCTGAATCTTTCAGTTTTAATTCAAGAGGTTTGACAAAAGAATTTCATTAGCTGTTCAGGAATTACAGATATTTTTATACCTAGTACCCCGTTTTCAGAGGCTCAGAGGTAATGGAACAACTGACTGAAATGTAGTTTTACGAGAAGGTGAAGCCTATTCCCTCATTATTTCTTGATAATTTCAGCTGAAAAAAATATTGTAAATTGATTCCAAATGTTGAGCTTGCATTTGGTAGCTATTCACTAAAATTCTCAATAAAAGAGATGCTAAAGCAATTGAAGGAGGCCATTATTAGGATGACAGAAACTAAATAAACCTATCAAAGACTTACCAAAAATGTTAGGAGTGTCCAGAACAACAATCTGGAGGAAAAATGAATTGAACTGGCCAGGTCGACAACACCAAAAGGCCTGGAAGACAACTAAAGTGGATGATGGCAGACAACGTCTAGGCAGGGGAGGTAGGTGTATCATTGTCAAAGTTTACAGTTAATAGATACCCTCATTATTAAAATACAGGGGGTTTACAACAAGGTGCAAACCACTGGTTACACTGAAGAACAGGAAGGCCTGATTAGACAGGAAACATAAAAGAGCCTGCTCAGGGGTAAGAAGAAAGTAATAAATAGTTCATGATCCGAAGCATACCACATCATCGGTCAAATGTGGTGGAGGCAATGTTATGGCATGTATGGCTGCCAATGGAACTAGGTCAGTAAGGTTTACTGATGATATGATTGCTGATAGACATAGTAGAATGATTTTGACCTGTACAGGGCTATACTCTATGCTCAGATTCAGCCAAGCACTGCAAAACTGATTGGACGGTGTTTCATTGTGCAAGTGGATAACAACCCTAAGCATACTGCAAAAGCAACCCAAGAGTTTCTCAAGGCAAAGAAATAGGATATTCTTCAACAGCCAAGTCAGTTACTTGATCTCTACCAGCAGAGCAACTTTCCAGTTACTGAAGACAAAACTGAAAGCAGGGAGACCCATAAATTGTCATATTATGCAGCAGCTAGAGCACTTTAAGATCCAAATGCAGACTCGCAGGCAGACTAGAGCAACTCAAAGCAACTTTTAATGAGAACACAGTTCATAAATAGAAACTGAAAAGCTTGGCAAAAATGACAGAGACCTATAGATGACACGAGGGTAGCGGAACAGACACTACAACAAAGGACCAACTGAAAGACAGGACTATAAATACATACAGGCTGACAGACAAAACAGGAGGAAGAGGGGCACAGGTGACAACAATCAGGAGATAATGACAACAGGAAGTAAAACTAAAGAAAAGCACATGACACAAAGAACTTACAAAATAAAACAGGAAATACTCAGGAGCAAAATCACACATGAAGATGAGGCACCAAGAGACGCTAGAAGGGAGAAATAATAACAAAACCATTCACAGAATACATGGTTAAAGCTCTTTATACAAATAATAATAATAATAATTCCAAAACAAAAATAGGATTAGCTCATAACTGAAGAAAATAGAAAATAGAGACTCTAAACCAAGAACAGCTCCTGCCTCCAACTGCAACAAGCAAGTATCAAACCAGTGGCGCATCAGCAGCCCTCTGGTTCTCAACCATTCACTGTCTCGCACTGAGGCACATTGAAAGCTATGTCAATTTGTCCCATTACTTTTGAGACTCTGAAAATGGGGGACTTTGAATAAAATGGCTGTAATTCCTACACAGTTGATGCAATTCTTCTGTCAAATTCCTTCAACTAAAACTGAAAGTCTGCACTTCAACCACATTCCCAAAATGTATGGACTTAGCTATGCATAATTCAGGGTTACTGAAGAAACCTCACACCACACTAATATTAGCTGCATTTTTGGGAGGATCAGTCACACACAACTAACTTCCCCTTGTTTTCTTTTGATTTTATATTAAGTTCTTTATAAATATTGGTCAGCGTGCTCCGACACTGTATGCTGCCGCCATATTCAGTGGTACTGAGGCCGTTCACATTACAAGTATGTCATATTTTCACTTTGCAGCTAAGCTATAAATAATACTGAGTAAAAAAAACAATCACAAAGTTTACATTTTAAAATGTAGATGAATACAGTGAGTTCATATTTCACAAAGGACCAATGGACATACGACCCATTCTGACCTTTACCATTTCTCTGAGCTACGTAAAAAGCTCACGTGCCATAAAAATAATCACCAACCAAAAACAAAGAGCAGTGTTAAAAAGGATTTCTACAGTGATTGGATTATCTTTGGATCTCCCGGTTTTTAGGACAGAATGTATTTTTTTTTAACCCTTTAAAGATTCCTGTATGTATGGTGGAGATGATACACAACTTTAAAACATGTCGTTTTATTATTATTATTATTTATTGTTCTTTTGATTGCTGTAACAATCCAATCTTATGTAGCGATGAGCAATCAGAAGTAGTGGACAACTGTGTAAGCCGCTTGTCTGTTGTGTTCAGTGAAGGGAGGACAAATAACCTTTTATCATCATAACTGGGATTTAGCAGCATCTTACAGGTACAAACAAATTAAAACATGCTATAATCCTCATCTTCATAATCCTCACTTCAATCCTCTGTGTACTACTGCATGTTGTCATGTGCTGAAATAAAGCAGTGAACCTGAGATTCTTAGATGACACCATTAGCCTGATAAAGCCGATATTGTGTTTGACTGCAAATAACAAAAGAGTCTGAAAACTAGCCAAAAACACTGCTTAGAAGAAGAAGGGCAGTTTGAATCATGTTCAGATTTGCAAGCAAATCAACATATCAACAATATTTAAAGAAAATCATCAAGGAAATTCTTCTGCTGCTCCAGTTGCAAAAAATGTCTTTACCTTTAAAGAACCTATAGCCCAGGATTCTGCTTGGGTCTCAAACTAACCTTAGACTAATCTCCATCTGTAATATCATGCTGTAGCGTGAGATTATAGGCACTGCAGCATACAGAGGAAAGACAAGTCATTACAATCACAACACAATCTTAGATCATTTTTGGGGGGAAATCTGGCTGTGCAACCTTTCATCAGCCATGCTCCTATATTTTTTTCTTTAGCAAAAAACCAGTTAGTCTCAAGCAAATTTTGAGGTGCAAAAGGCAAAAGTTTTCAAAGCTCAAAATGCTCAAATGATTCCATGAGAGTGGTGCCATAAAGGGATACCCATCAAATGGTTTCACACGGGCAATCATCATTAAAATAACAACTCTTTGGTCTGCTGTTTTTCTGGCATTTCCTCTTCCCTTCATCTGTCTTTCTCAACAATTTCAGTTTTCTTGTCTTCCCGCCTCTCTTCTTGGCACTGTAACTTTCCCACTGTCTGTACTTAATGCACAGTATGTCTCCACTAAAATGGCAATTCAAGTCATGAAGTTTAAAAACATGAATACACAAATACAGCAAATGAATACATAGTGCAGGTTCTTTCAGAATATATGTTCACTTGAGGTGGATTTGATAAGAATGTTTTTGCCGCAATCATGCAGCATCAAAATGCAGTACTGTGCAAGATTCTCAAGCCACCCCTCATTTCTTTTTTATTTGGAGCCAAACTGTCTTGTAATTTTTCTTAAAAGTGGTCTTGAGCAATAGTTCTCCAGCCTTTCTGAAGGTCTTTTAAAGTTTTTCTTTAGACATAGGCTGCTTTTTTCACTCAATTTTAGTCCAATCTATGTACCTGACCATTTTCACAGGAAAGTATTTTTGTTAAGCCACCAAACATTAACCTATGAATAATTCAAGTACAAGAAAGCCGTCTATCTCTAGGCATTTCTTTGCTAGCAGCATGTCACAAAAACACATCATTTGTTCCCATTTATTCAGGTGAATGATTCATGATGTGCTGGACAGGCACAAGAGCATGTTCAACAATAGACTCATCCCACCTTAATGCATCACTGAATGCCACAGAAAATCAATCTTACCTGTGGCCATCAAACTTTACATCTCCTCTCCTTGATACCTGGAGCATTTCCTATTGCCATACTGTGTACATACTGTAAATAGCATTATTTAACTTTAAACCACTTATGCTACACATTGGACTCTCTTGCATAATGGGTTCATATATATTTTTACCTTCTTTTTATTTGCATTTTCTATTTTTCATATAACAGTGTCTGTAATGTAAGCAATTTCCCCCATGGAATTAAGTATTCCAATTCTGATTCTGAATCTATGAAAAATGCCAGAGATAACACAGGTGACTCCCAAAGTGCTATTAGCCAAAACTTGGCATATTGTGGAACGGTGTGCAATGTGTCCTTGAAAAAATTTCAGGAAACTGGAAAAGTGGAGGACAAAAGAAGAAGTGGCCAGCCTAAATACACTATATACAGCAGATGAACAGTAATCTGAAAGTCATGTCCTTAAGGACGAGGGAAAAAAATCCAGCAAAGACCTGACACAGGAGAGATGCATCTGGCTCTTCAGTTAATCCACCTATAGCTGACGCTTCAACAGAAATGGTCTCAGGGAAAGAGTGGCTGTTAAGAAGCCATTCTTAAGGAAGGGAAACAGGAAGAAAAGGCTGAGGTATGCCAAATTACATAAAAACTAGACTGAAATCATTGGAAACACGTCTTGGAGAGCTATTAATCCAAACCTGAAATATTTCACTCAAAACACACAAGTGAGTGTCTGCAGCCATCTGTAAAACAAGGCAGCGGCTCTGTCACAGTTTGGAGCTTTGGTGTGGGGGATCTCGTCAAAACTGATGAAATAATGAATGTGGAAAAGTACCATCAAATTTGATCCACAATGCAATACCACCTGGAAATCATCTAACTTCTTTTTTTAGTTTGGCAATGATCCAAAACACACTGCCAATGCAGTAAAAGTCGACCTGAAGAGAAAAACACACAAAGGAATACTGTCAGTCATGGACTGGCCTCCCTACAGCCCGGACCTCAACATTACTGAAGCAGTGTGGGATCATCTTGACAGAGAACGGAACAAAAGGCAGCCAACATCCAAAGAAGAGCTTCAGAATGTCCTTCAATAAGCTTGGAAAACTATTGCTGAAGACTACTTACAGAAATGACAAGACAGTTTGCCTGAGAGAGTTCAGGCTATATTGAAAATAAACATGATCATACCAAATACTGAATTTTAAGCTGGTTAGAATTGTACAAACTGCCCTATGTATTGTATTTCCATTTATGTTTACGTTTCAATAAATCATTGCACCTATTTCACATTTTCCTAGCAAAGGAAATGAGAAATGAGGGGGGCTTGAAGACTTTTGAACAGCACTGCATCTCTTCATTCCACCTTCAGTTCAGTTCAGTTCAACTTTTCAGGGTCAATACAGCTTGACAATAACACCCAGTTTCTGACATTTAATTGGATGTACAGCCTCATAGCTGAGGAAGGTTGATAACAGATAATTTATGTGCAACTTCTGATTTTTTTTTTTATTTGACTTTGGTATCTCTCTGTGTTGGCTCCATCATCAGAAAGGTCCCTACCTTTCCTGTTTACACACAACTAAATACATACGTCTTCCTGTGTTTAGGCCAGGGACCATCTTATTGGTTGGTCTGGGGCAGCTAAAGAGGGTTCATCATCAGTGTCATCTTTATTTGTTTGGTAATCCACGTCCTCGATAGCAGCCTCCCTCCCTAATGCTCTTGTGGTTGAGTGGGAGCATATCTCTCCAGCTAAGTTCAAAAATCTGTTAGATACAGATACAGATAAAATGAAAGAAATGAATGCTCATGACTGTGAGAAAAGATTTCTCAACAAGCATGCATGGCTATAGACTTTTGGCCACATAATGTTTCTGAAGAGGACAAATTTAATCTTGAGCGCCTGAATCCAGGTTTAAATCCTATAACAATAACTGAGCCCAAATGGCTCAGTGTAAAAGCTTTAGCATTAAAGATACAGCTGTGATTCCGGCTCAGAGATATAAAGAGATGATCGAAAAACAGTAGAAAAGACTGAGTACTGGGCTAATCCTGAAGCTTGAAGTCTTTGGAAAGAGGTTTTAAGGTTTTTAAGATGTACAGACTTATGTTTTAAGAGGTGAACAGTCAATAAAGTGATTTCTATTATACAAAGAGAGACAAAGAAGCTTATATTGCAACAGGAGACTGATTTCAATAAAGAGCTTTTACTGCACAGTTTTAAAGCAAATATATGTATAGAATCAATGTATGCACACACACACACACACACACACACACACACACACAATATGGAAAAAAGTACCAGGCTAGACCTCTTAATCACTGAATTCAGACTTTTTAATCAGTCCCATTGCTACAGGTGTACAAAATGAATCACCTAGTCGTGGACTCTGTCTTTACAAACATTTGTGAAGGAACAGGTCGTTCTAAAGAGCTCACTGAATTAAAGCATGGCACTGTACTTGGATGTCACTGTGAAAGCATTTAGGAATCACAGCAACTCAGCCACGAAGTGGCAGATCACGTAAAGTTACAGATTGGGGTTGCTCTGAGGCTGAGGTGCTCTGCTGACTCAGTATCTGTGGAGTTCCAAACCTCCTTTGGCATTAAAACAACCACAAAAACTGTGTGTGTGTGTGTGGAGCTTCATGGCATGGGTTTCCATGGCTAAGCAGGTGCAAACAAGCGTCAGATAAAACTATGTGAAGCAAATCACGCTTGTCTATCTGGCAGTATGATGGGTGAGTCTGGTTTTGTGAATACCAGACTGCTTTGTTACCTGCCTGACTGCCTTGTGCCAACTGAAAAGTTTGGTGGAGGAGGAAAAATGGTATTGAGTTGTTTTTCTGGAGTTGGCCTGGGCCCCTTAGTTCCAGTGAGGGGAAATCCTCATACTCAGCTTACCAAGACATTTTGCACAATTCTATGCTTCCAACTATGTGGAAAGGCTCATTTCTGTTCCAGCATAAGTATAACCCAGTGCACAATGCAAGGTTTATAAAGGCATGGTTGGATGAGTTTGGTGTGGTAGATAGAACTATACTGGCCTATGCAGAGCCCTGTCCTCAACCCCATTAACCCCACCTTCCACAGACACTCCAAAATCCAGTAGAAAGCCTGTTATAGCTGCAAAGCGGGGTACCAAATATTAATTCCTATGGATTTAGAATGGGATGTCATAAAAGATCAGGTCGGTGTAATATAGTGGCCAAATACTTTTGTCCATACAGCGTGTATATAACTTGACTGTGTTGATCCATGCACACTAAAATGTGTCACTGAGGCAGTGTAACAACTGGGAATACCAGTATGAGTAAGTTTGGATACGAGCATGCACTGAAACAGGAAGCAGGCCCTCTGTGGATAAATGGCGACCTCCCAGAGAAACAGATGGGGGAGAGAATAAAAAGGGGAATGGAACAACACCCCAGGCTCTTTGGAGTCAAAGTAAAGGCATAGAGAGAGGAAAAGAAAAGAAAAAAGCAGTAATGAAACGGACAAAGGGAAGGCATAGCTGGTGAAAAACTGATGAGAGATAGTATAGCATGGGGTTGACAGAGGCAGTAGTGTCTGTGATATTCATGTACAGTTCTTGTAATAAGGGAAAAACCCTGATGACAAATGAAGATAACAAGTTCGCACAGCATCAAATCCATTTAAATGAAAGACTGATTGACTCTGTAAAGTAACCACAATATTATTTTGGGATCAACATTATTATAAAGTCACATTGACCTCACAGGCACAAATCAGGTTTTGCAAAGTGAGACGTGCTTCAGAACCAGCTTTTTGGTTTCATTCACATAATCTCCACATGAGACAGTTTTTCAACTACTAATATTTTATATATTAGTATTTTTTTTCTGACACAGAGTGTCAGGATAAACAGCACACCAGGACACTCAGTCATTCAAAATAACTGTATGAGGTTCTGTGAGAGGAAGTGCTGATGAATGGCCATGTGCAAAAATTAGGATACCAAGTTATCTTGAATAATGTATTTAATGCCTAAGCTTCAGATTCCCAAAGTTAACCTGGAATAATACTTTTTCCCATTTGTGATTGAACTGTAGTGAGTATACTTGTAATCAACACTGATTTGCAGTTGAGTTTTAAATGAGATGTTCAGAAAAACAACTACAGAAAAAATATCTTCTGATTAAGATTATGCAACATGCTAAAAGCTTCAGTGCCTTCAGTGCATCGTCTTGTGGGAAGCCACAAAACTTTTTTCCACAGTATTCTGTAAAACCTGTAACCAGACTTTATCCAAGCACAGTGCATTTTAACAGCAGATGCAAATGCAAAAAAAAACCTCACTGAAGAGAATCTGCAGGCGTATCTACAGGGGCACAGACTACTCCACCTCAGCCTCCTGCTCTGCAGCTCGCTCCATCCAATCACATTAATGACATTCATACATTTTACTGACGTCATAAAGAAGACAAACTAGCACAAGTTGGTAATTTATCATCCACATGAGGACTATTACCCTTGTCCTGTTACCTCTCTAACTATCCCACCATTTCCTTCACACACTACTTCATCTGTCTGCCAGCACTAGTTATGGCTAAAGCCAGCATATATCTCACAATCACACCCTCAGACAGACAGTCACACAGTTGGCCATTTATGAGAGCGTCTGGTCTGAGTAATAAAAGCCCAGTGTTCAACTCACAGTGAGAGTGATGGAAAAAGGAGGGCCATTTAGGCTGATCAGATTTTGCTCAGGACGGAAGTGTCCCTGTGCACTTTTATATTGTTTTCTAAGGGGTGGCATGATGTTTTTTACCATCTCCTGCAAACAACCCATGAGCCCTGAAATGCCTGCTTGCATTAAAGAATTTTTCCAAAGTTGCATGTTATTTAAAAGAACCACTACTTTTGATTTAGTCCTGATCTAAGATCTTCTCATGAGAACATGGCAAGTGACAGCATAAAGGCTGCAAGCGGCATGCAAGCACACCTGAACACGCAATTGCAATCACACTTTACATAAAATTTTTTACACAAAGTAAAAGTACAAACAAAAACAAGAGTTCAATGATGCACTCAATACATGGACATCCTCACACACACTCCTGTTTCGCTCACCTTTGCACTCATGATAGAGTTCTTGTGGTAGAAGCAGCACAGAGCTGCTGTCAGAGCTTTGAGGTTGCATCGGTCCGACATTCTCAACTTGTTTTATCTGCTGCAACTAAGAGTAACAAATGCTGCCTTCAGCCTGTTTAGCTGTAAATGCCAACTCTAGGTTGAGTAATCAAGGTGAGTAAAGAACAACATGAATGACAAGTTTCCAATGATTTCCATTTGCCTCTTCCAGGAAAAGCTTCATTACCAGTTACAAGTATTAACAGTACAGCCAGATAAATATCAGAAGACTTCCAGAAAGAAAAAGCCTGTCTGACTAAGGACCCAACATCCCCATCAGGATAAGTGTTACTAACACTCTGTCATCCCTGCCTCTCTCCTCCACAGTCCCCTGCAGAGTGAACCCTCCACTGCTCACTAGATTTAAAGATCCTTTCTCATTATTGTTTTTTTTTCCTCTTTTGCCCTGCCCCGCAAAGCTCCGTATATGAGGGAGAGAGAGACCCATGTGACACGGTTTGCACCAATCATCAGTGGATTAAATGGGAGTGACCCAAAGGCAGTTTCCCTCCTGTTCTTCTTGCAAACACATGGATATTGGAAGGCAGAAGCATAGATAGTATACACATTATAACCAACTGCATATATTCAGCATAAAATGCCTTATTTACTAAATATCATGTAAACGTCTGATACTTTGTGACACTCTGTGAGTGGCAATCAAGCAAATATTTTCATTTTCACAAAACAAGCTGCTTTGTTGATTTATTTAAATAATGTTGTGTGTCTTTTACTTCTGACTTCTTATTGCAAAAACTATGTCCAACAGTGATGTTGCTCTCTTTCAGTGTCATACTGATGATGTTTAAGTTTCTATGAGGGATGCTCTTTCTGCTGCTCCTCCGAGCAAACAAAATTACTAAAAACATAAATGCCAGAGTTGGCAAGAAGTCTTAAGAAAATAGCTATTAGACACTAACAAACATCAACAGGAAATGGCTGCAGGTTCAACCACTGTTGTGCACTGAAATAATCCACAATACTGTTGCAGTGCGTCTAGACAAAAAGAAAGAGACGAGTGCATGTGTGTGCACGTGTCCTGCAGAGTGGCTCTGATAATTGGCCAGCCATTTGTGTTGCTTAATGACATCTGAGCTATTACACCCACACACTAGCGAAGTTCTTCAACATTCTCACCAATTTGCACACAGACACATGCCGAGGTTAGGTATAAGCAAAATAGGCCCAATGGTCAGGGGCAAGTAAAAACAAAAAACAACGTATATGGACCAGTGGACTACTATTTCCAGTTGGTTCAAACTCTTAATATTATATATGATTAATGAACATTTTGTGCCATTTTTTCCTTCTCAGATTAGTAAAGAGGCCAATGAAGCTTTGATCAACTGCCTCAGAGGACAAATGTTGGATGGACACAACTGAACACAAAGAGAACATAAAAAAAAGACAAAGGGCCAAAAACAACCATGACAGTAAAAGCACTGTAGTGTCTATAAAGTAATAGTCACATGCACACAAAGACTAGACACACACCGGGGGTGACACGCCAGCAGCAACAAGTTGAAGGGAATATTCTCTCGCAGGAAATGGAGCCACTAATTACAGTGTGAACTCTCATGAGGATCCATGAGGGAAATACATGCAGAACATTCCCTAAGGCATTACATCGCAGCACACACTCACACACACACACTGCTGGCAACCACAGCAGCCCCAAATCACCAGCTAGACTAAATGTCCACCTTAAAATACACACATCCGTCGCTCCAGGAATGCTCTGGAAAAACAACGAAGGACAGAAATCGGCATGCTGAGGTTCTATGTTTTCTATTTCTATTTGATTGTTGTTTCTGTCAAATGGACTATGAGAAGCTGAGCTGTTTCAGCAACTTAAGCAAATTTCATGAAGCGTTATGAAATTTAAAATAGGGGATGTGAGATGACTATTTTTTTCTTAAAGGTAAAAATGGCTTTAAATATACACTTTTATTTCATAATATGTATTTATTCTCTGGTGGGACTGAGATGAAATAAGCTGTGCAGAGTCAGTGATGTTGAAAGCAAATGATCAGTAATCCTTTCAGTTTCTCAGAAGAGTATACTACTGAATTTAACATTTTTTTATGCCATTTTTGTTGAGGCCTGGCACTAAAATTACCCATAGTACAATGCTTGAAGCAGCTAATGTAGCCCTGAGATGGTAGCTTCATGCAGAGATGAAGAATGTGTTTCTATGGTCTGGCAAACTCTTCTTTCTACCTCCAAAAAGCCAAAATGTTTTCCCTTCTCAAACATCAAACAGACTTTGATACGTAAAATTGGTGTATACCCTGTGTATTTTGGCATTTTGAGACTAAAACTGATCAAGATAATAACAAGACATAAAGACAACAAGTTATTTCTGTCCATTTATTTGCTATTTTTCAACACACCAAAAGAAGAGAAAGAACAAAGCATAATGGGTCATCTTTTACTTTGTAGCTTTGTTCTATAAATGTGCCTCAAAACATCGGGTAGGAAACTGAATAAACAAGTCATGTGCCAAAGTACCATGCACCTATTTACAAGGTCACGATTCACAAAAGCATTGATGATATATATACAGTATACCAAAGCAGTGTTGCAGTATGTGTTTTTCTTCTTCTTTCGGTTGCTCCCTTGAAAGGGTCGCCATAGCAGAACATTTGCCTCCTTCTCACCCTATCCCTTGCATCCGCCTTGCTCACACCAACCCTCTGCATGCCCTCTTTTACTAAATCCATGAACCTTCTCTGTGGTCTTCCTCTTTTCCCCCTGTCTGGCAGCTCCATCTTCAACATCCTTTGTCCAATATCCACTATCCCTCCTCTGCACAAACCATCTCAGTCTTGTCTCCCTGACTTCCTCTGTAAACTACTCAATCTGAGCTGATCCTATAATGTACTCCTTTCTAATCCTGTCCATCCTGGTCACTCCCAGGAAAATCTCAGCATCTTCAATTTTGCCAACTCCGCCTCCTGTCATTTTGTCTCCAAACCATACATCATAGCAGGTCTCACTTCCCTCTTGTAAACCTTCCCTTTCAATCTTGCTGCTATCCTACTGTCACAATTGTCATTTCTACCCACTCCACCCTGCCTGCACTCTCTTCTTCACCTCTCTTGTGCTCTGTCCATTGTTTTGGATGGTTGACCCCAGGTATTTAAACTCATCCACCTTCGCTACCCCTACGCTGTACATCTTGACCATTCCACCTGCCTCCCTCTCATTCATACAGGTAATCTGTCTCACTTCTACTGATTTTCATATATGCAATATTCGTTCATTCATTCATTCATTCATCTTCTTCTGCTTATCCAGTTCACGGTCACGGCAGGTGCTGCTGCCTATCCCAGCTGTCATTGGGGGAAAGGCGGGGTACAGCCTGGATAGATCGCCAGTCTGCAGCAGATCCAACACAGAGAGACAGACAACCATGCACGCTTACATTCACACCTACGATCAGTTTAGAATAGCCAGTTGACCTAACCCCCACGTGGAGAACATGCAAACTCCACACAGAAGGGCCCAAGCTGGCTGGCTGCTGGACCCTCTTGCTGTGAGGCAACAATTCTAACCACCGCACTACTGTGCTACTCTATGTGCAATATTAAATTTCCTGACAGTAGCCAGAAGTTTGGTTATCAGAAACTGGATTCTATGGTGAATGTGCTGTAGCAAACAGATACAGTATGATATCACTGCCCTTCTAAACCAGTTAGGCAGCATTCATCATGCTCTAATACATAAATAAAAATCAGTGACACTTCTGTTCAGCCTCTGGGTGAGTCTGCATGTAAGTACACACGACTGAGAGAGAGAGAGAGAGAGAGAGAGAGAGAGAGAAAGATGGGTCACTGATCAATAAACTAATGGACTGTGATCTTGGTAACCAGTCCTATTGACTGGGCCAACGTGATTCTTACATTGTCAATAAAAATGAGTGCTGTCAGAGGCTATGATGCATTTTATGAGGTTCAAAAGAGAAACTTAGTGTTGTGTGCTTTGACGTTATTTGAAATACACTGGAGCAACAAAGGCCCATATACTGCAATTAAAAATGCAAACTACTACATAGAGCAATCACTTTTATACTTTATAATAAACTCAGAAAGCATGAACACAAGTATTACCTATTTCCCATCAAAGAGCAGATCAGCTTCACAATTTACAGATGAGGGCATTAGTATTCATTCATTTTAATGCTCAATAAGCTGAAATAGTATCTTTGGCTGATCCCTTGTATTCTCCTCAAGAGGATGCCACAGCAGTTTAATCCGCAATGGTAATTTGGTGAAGGTTTTACACTGGATGCCCTTCGTGACACAACCTTCCATGGTGAAAGGGGCTTGTGTCCCTGCCTGGAATCAAACCAGGGACCATTTGCTTGAAAGGCGAATGTATCACTAGACTACGGATGACATGCAAGCTGAAACAGTATTTGCATAAATACAGTAAATGTAATTTTATATATGCTTATATACAATACAGCTTGCTACAGTGACTACGAAAGATCCCCAGCAATGGAGCATAATCAGTACTTTCCATCAGTGCAAACTGAAAGTTAATAGGTATAAAAAGCTGGTGAAGTGAATGTATGTGTCTTTGCGAACAATAAATTTACTCTTCCATCAACAGCATAGACAAAACATTGACCTTATCACAATCTTTGTGGGCATTCCAACATTGTTGATAATGCTTTGATACACATGAGTGGCGTGACTTTTCAGAACGTGAAAAAAGTCTTATCCGAGACTAGAATCTCTTTTTTAAAAATGGGATTCTTCAGTGACTTTTTCGTTTAGATTTATGTTTAATCTGGGAAACTGGCTGGTAAGATGTGACCAAAATCTAAAAGCTAATCATTGTCCAGAGTGGCCTATTAATCTGTTAAAGAGGAAAATAGGGGTTAACTGCAATAAAAAAAAAATGGGGAAAATTGGCAGTGTCTGGAATATTACGAAAATCACAGACATCTTTTAGAACTCAGCGTGACAAATACAAAGCTTTATGATACTCCCTGAAGAATTAACAGGATATTTGTTCATGACAATTTTCTGCAGAGAGCTGGTGGGTGGTTGGCCAGCTGCCTGTTGTACTTACAGTCTGACAAATTGACTAGCTGACCAATTGTCCAGTTTATGGACAAACAGAGAGACACAGCCTGGTCAGCAGCTGGTTAGTGAAGCTGAATAGTTGTAGGGTGACAAGCTGGTTGGCTGTTATTGACGTTATGCTGGCTCACTGACAGGCCGGTATGAAAGTCATTCCACTGTTTGGACTTCAAACTGACTGAGGTCTGATGTTCTCATACTGCCTCACCTCCCTTTTCCCACCAGATGGCGCACTCCCCTAAAGCGCAGAAAATGTTTGACTAGTTTCTTGTGGCTGTAAATTCAAATAGGTGTTCTTTTATCAGTACTGTTATGAAACAGCTCAGTTTTATACTGCTGCTTTCAGTATGTGTTGTATGCAAGTGTCATCCACACTGAGAGTTAATAGCTACTGCAACCCAAGACCACACACACGTGTACACAGAGCATTATTGTTTTCTAAAGCTCTCTCATGAGGGTTTAGTGAAACTTTCAACTCATTGTGTGGGAATGAAAGAGAGCAAAAGAGTCTTTTAGAAAAGGCTCAGAAGAAGAAGAGTTATGTTCATTCTGAATCACAGAGGAGGATCTTTCTCTTTTCCCTCTCCCAATTTTTCAATTTGTCATCAAAGATCATGGTGTATTGTACTGCCACCTATTGTGCCACAATGTGGGATCTTCACCAAGTCACTGTCAAAATCACCAGTTTGTCCCCATTACTTTCCATGCTTCTGCTCATAAAAGTGATCAGATTTGATCTGCCAGTTCTGGAAACATAACAATCAGACAGCTTCCGCTGAACTTGCTGCATGTGCTGCAAATGTGACATTTTTTCACTTTGTCTCTCCGTCTGTAGGATTATGCAAAAACCGTCAAAACAAATTTCTTAAAACTTGGCAAAGAGGTGGAGCATGACCAAGGGAATAACCTGTTAAACTTTGGGAAAATTGGTTGTACCGTCCTTGAAATTGCAAGATAAGGAACTAGCCTTTTGTGTGTGCTTCTAGTTCTATTTCCTTTTAGAGAAAGAAAAAAGGTGATCCGATAGGGCTCAGTGGTTAGCACCATTGCCGCACAGTAAGAAAGTCCTGGATTTACGCCCAGGTAGGGCTCTCTTCCGTGGAGTTTGTACGTTCTCTGATTTTTGAATTACGGCCCCACCATTCTGAGCATGTCTGCTCACGGAAGCTAAGCAGAGTTGGGCCTGGTTAGTCCTTGGATGGAATGCCACCTATGAATCTGGAGGTAGAGCAGGTCATCTACCAATTATAGGACGTCGGTGGCTCAGTCCTTGGCCCCTCCTGTCTATGTGGCAAAGCATCCTAAAGGCAAAATAATGGACCTCAAACTGCTCCTGATGCATCCATCAGCATGTGAATACAGAAAGTTAGAACTTGCTAAAGGCATAGCATAAAAAATGGTGCCTGAATGGGTAAATGAGTTTTGTCGTAAAGAGCACTACGTAACTACTACATAAAGCTGAATTTAGATAAACACTTCTGGCAATTGGAAAAAAAGAGCCATGACTTAAGCTGGTCAAGCTATACTGTCATCCTCCACAGACACATTATTCCCTCCACACATCCATTCTGCTCACTTCTACAGTACATAATCATACTGAACAATGCACGGCTCACTGTACTAACACTTTCTTGACCTTTCCAAAGGATACGCCGCACAACAACTGTACTGTCTCATAGGTTTATTTGTGTTTTCTCATCCGCAGTGGAAATGCAAACACACCTGGAACAGCAGAGGAGCAGAGCTGACAGATACACTTTCGCACATATTATATAATACCTGAGATACAGTAGCCTCATATGTGGTCAGCACACAAAGGGCTCTGTTGACACGCTGACAATCTGGCCTAAGAAGTGCACACAGAAGTGCTATTTGTGTATATGTGCACACAAGTTTGAGTGTGTCTGTGCCACATGTGCCACCTGCTCCCATGGGAAGAACTGAGTTTGCTTTTGACAATGAGGTGTTAGCATCCAAACATATGAGCTAACAGATGGAGGAGAAGAAAGAGAGGGATAGTTGAATTTTTGGAGGACGTAGGAGAAAAGGAGGTAATTTAATTTTTAAAAAAAAACTTGACATGAAAGGAGAGGTTTGCTTTACAGAGAAATCTGATAATAAATATGATATCTGAAAAGATTTTAACGAAACTATGATGTTACTGTCTGGTGTCCCAGTAGTGTGGTGGTTTACACTGTGGAGGGCTGCATTAAGAAGGGCATCCGGCATAAAACCCCTGCAGTTCTCTGTCAAGATGATCCCACACTGCTTCAATAATATTGAGGTCTGGGCTCTAAGGAGGCCAATACATGATTTTCTATCCAGTTAGGGTTTTAATGAATTGGCAGTGTGTTCAGATCACTGTCATGCTAAAAACTGAAGTTGTTACCAATCAGACGATACTACATGGTAGATTAAAATAAAATGGTACTTTTATGGGTTCATAATTCCATCAGTGGCGTTGGGGCTGAAATATAGGCCCAAACCTTGACAGAACTTTCACCGTGGTTTATTGATGGCTGCAGACGCTCACTGTTGTACCTCTCTCCTGACCTCCTCTCCTCTCTGTACATATGACAACAAAACCAAAAACTTCAAATTTGGATTCATCATTCCAAAAGACCCGCTGCGACTGGTTTTCAGTCCAGTTCTAGTAGTGTAGTTTCACATACTACAGCCTTTTCTCCCTGTTTACGTTCCTTAAGAATGACTTCTTGACAGCCACCCTGCCACTAAGACCATTTCTGATGAGGCTACAGCAAACAGTTGATGGATCAACTGAAGCGTCAGATGCATCTCTCAGGTCCTGCGTCATGTCTTTGCTGGGTTTTTTTCCTATTTCTTGATGACATGACTTTCAGATACTGTTCATCTGTGGCGGATAGTTAGAAGGCCTTCCACTTCTTTTTCCACTTGTTCAGTCTCCTCAAATATTTTAAGGACACACTGCACACCATGCAGAAAAATATGCCAAGCTTTGGGAATCACCAAACTGGTGCATAAATACTTTTATGCTTACGAAATTGCATTACCTTTGTTCATTTGCATAGATTCAACTAAAGAAATTGAAATAATGTGTTTTTGTGAAAGGCTGCTAGAAACAAAATGTCTAAAGATACAAAATTTAAATCGAGTCTTTGTAAAGTTGTCTTTAGTGAATGTGCCCAACACTGGTTCATCCCTTGTGTTAGGTGCCTTTTTGATGCTTGACAGATTCACAGGTCAGTGTTAAATGGCTTAACAAACAAACAAAAACACACTCCTCTGAAAATGGTCAGGTCAGGTTTATCCTATTAGAAACTGGCCTCTAGGTGCTGTTTACAAAGATGAGCTTTTTTCTCTTGTCAATCTTGCTCTTTTATATAGGAACACAAAGTACATATGAGCTGAGAGGATGAGCTATTCCTGACGTCTGAACAGCTCTCTGTCACTAAAGGTTTATCTGATATGCCTTTCCCCACTACTTCTTCAATATGTAATATGTTTTGACTTTTGCTGGTTTATCTGCTCGCTTGTCTCTTTTTCGGCCATGCAGTTACAATTGTGGGAATTGAAAAATTTATCTTCTTTAATTTAATTATTAATGAAAAAATGGAAAAAACCCAAAATTCTTTCTCAGTATTTCTATCATTACTGCTATCAAACAGTATTTGTTTAATTTTGTTTTAGGAAAACTGTGCAAAAATACAACATAAAATTCACTTAATTATGATTTAAATTAGGCAATATCTGATTAAAGAATAAGTAATCAGTACCACGTTTTTGTGCCAGCTTCGGTGCTCAACCGGCAACATTTGGTTGCAACTCAAAATGTATTTAGATTAGATTAGGAAACCCTTTTTCTTTTCACAATATGTATGCTTTTTCTAGTGTGTATTGTTTGATGCTCTAGATAACATCAATTTCCTTAATAATCAAGCAATAATTATACAGGACATGAGCCAAAAATAAGAAAGGAAAGACCTCAAAAGAATGAAACATATGCAGTAGAGAATCTCATGTGTCAACCCAATGATATTGTGTTAACAGAATGATTGCCTCGCCGCCATCATCCGCCTTTGACTGAAAACTGGGATGCAGGTGGTATGTATATGATTTAAAGCTGTGTGACAGCATCAGAACAGAATAGACTATATGATTTAAAGATGCATTATCCAAGCAGTGGAGGACCAATTGGATTAACTTCTCTTCAGTGTGGTATTTACCCCCCAGCCTGAAGCAACAGCTGGTGTTTCATATCCAGTGCCACATGTGTCCTGTGTTAGATTTAATTCTTTTTCTGAGGTGGTTTTCACTAAACCTTTTACCTTTATTTCCCCTGGCAAAATGTTTTTATGTTAAAGCTGCAGTATTTTCACAGCAGGGTGGGAGGTCTGAGGTTTTACATAACTGGTAGTATAAATTTTTCCTTTCTACAACTGTACTGAGAAAGTAGGCTTGCAGTCAGCCAAACTGAACTTTTTGCCTAAACTGTATATCTTATTTTGCTTTTGTGTTTTTTGCATTTAAACAGGCCCTTCTACCTTTTAAATCCTGTGTTATGTGGACTAGAGGACAAAACAACATGGAACCATATTTTCAGTATGCGAAATATTTGCAGTGATTCCAGTGGAATCTAGAAGAAATTTCAGCAACAGTAACTACTACTCCTCTTACCTTAACATAGTCCACTGTGGTGTCCTGGCTGGTAGCAGGCTCCCTGGGGAACACAGACAGAGACAAGGTCCGATTTAGAGAACACATCTTGCCAACGGGACCCAGATGGGACTTTTGGGTCCTTCCTATATTTCCTATAACAAATAAACTGCAAAGTAAAGGCAGGTCCCCGACTGATGCTGAGGCTGTGTTTTCAGCCCTTGTCAGTTTTTCAGGTGGTGATATAGAGTGGAGGTGTGGCACTTTTTTTAAAGGTCCAAACAAGTGCCCATATGGTAAGAAGTCAAGCCTAGAAAATCTAGAAACTGAATGAAACCAAGCCTTGTACTAAACTGCTTTAAATGTAAGTCTCTCCCTTTTTCTATGTTTCACTGCCTGACTCTCACTCTCTTTCTTTCTCTTAGTGGTAAACATGTTCCCTCACTGCCTGCCTGATTTGGCCTCACTCTCTCACTCTCTCTCTCCTCCCCCATCATAACACATCACAGCCACACGCCTACCATTCTGAGTCCACTGACAACTTCACAGAGAGGTTAGAGCACACACACAAGCAAAGAACACCGGCATCTCTTTTTAATTTCCTCTTTTTGCATTTTTCCTTAATTATATCATTCATAAAAAAATGCAATTTTCTGTCTTTCTACTCTTAGCTTACACAAGGTGCAGCTTCATCTGCCGTTTTAATCACTGTTGTTTAAAGATCAAATTTTCCAACTTTATAAATTTGGGCTTTTGTTTGTTTTCTCCTTTTTTACTTTATCTCTTAACAAAAATCCCATTCATGCACACTCCATTACTTTCAGTGCTCTCCATCTTTGAGCTGAATATTGCTACTTGAGTTGCAGCTCAGAGTCTCTCTCTACAGGAGGCTTACACACAGGGGCTCAGTGAAAGGGGGTAATTAGCTCAAATCCATGGCTATATTACCAAGGTTGGTAGTTTAAATCCTTAAGCCTGCACTGGTATTCCCACGGGAATATTAGCACAGTCCATTACTTACCAAACCAAATATGTTTAGCTCTAAGCCCTCACAGTTTAAACATGGCCCCAAATAATGAGAGGGATTTAGTTATGCAACTGAACAGAACCCTCCATTCACAACAATGTATAGTCATTATTCATAAAAGGTGTTCAGCCCTCTCTCACCCTTAATACGTTTATAAGTCTAATGAAGTGCAGCATATTAAAAGTGATTCTATTTTACGTTAACAGATTACTAATCCATCATATCCACATTGAGGTGTCCTGTCAGTGGGAACATTGCGTATTGGTGGTTGAACAACTATGTTCGATGCTGCCAGGAGTATGTGCTGATAATCACGGGTGGGCATTTGCTGCCTCACTAATTAACTGTATTGGCTTCTGTGTCGGGTTCCTCTATCACAGGTCTCAAGTTAAAAAAAACTGTAAACATGCATAAGAATGTATTCCTTAATAGAGGTGCTAGACATCATTATAAAAGGCTAAAGCACCATTATGTGCTTCACATCGTAATACAGTATAGCCTTCTTAAAAGTTGCTAAAACATCTGAATTTGCTGTCATTATGTTAGTAAGTTTTTCTTACTGTGCTCTATGTTCTTTATCCTAAACCAGCAACAACAACTTTTACTATGAAAAGAGCCATTTTTGAACAAGTTATGAAGAAAACAATTTTTTAAAAATCCATATGGAGCTCCAAAATCACATTTGAGCCTTATAATGGAGATGAAAGAGCCTATAAATTACTGGGCTACTGTAATGCGGCTGCATTACAATAATGCCATTTATGTGCTGCACTGTTTAAATGATAGAACCCAACAGAAAAACAAAAATTGCTACTTTTTTATGCTCGATGATGATAGCTGTTCTGCACTGTGATAGTCTGTTTGTCCATTCAACATGGTAGGGCAACATGGTAACTTCAATGAAAGGGCAAAAATATGTATGTTGGTCTCACTTTCCGCTAACAGAGCATCTCAACTGTTACACATTACTCCTTAAATTTCTTGCCACTGATCAATCACCACCAATACACCACTGCTCATCATTACTACTGGAAAATTAGGGGAGGGTACAGCTTACATTATCGATCACAAAAATTTCAAACTTTTTATAATTCGATGCAGGATCTGCTACCACACTTGCAAGTATACTATATAGACAAAAGTATTGGGCCACACCTCTTAATACTTGGATTCAGGTGTTTCATTCACTTCCAGTCTGCAGTCTGCCTTTACAAATATTACAGTTTTCTACAAAATATACACATTGACTATTGCTGCTATACTGCTGTGCAATATCCTTATCTTTAAACCCTGATACAGTTTTCTAAAATATTTTTCAAAAATATTTCTAGACATATTTTTTCAAATTTTTTGTGCTCATATCGTAGGTATTACAACCACTCAGCCATGAAGCGGCAGACCATATGAAGATACAGAGTGGGGTCACTGAGTGCTGAGGCACATAGTGCGGAAAAGCTGCCAATGCTCAGCTGACTCAATAATTGCAGAGTTCCAAACCTCCTCTGGCATAAACATCAGTACAAAAACTGTGCACTGTGATGTTCACGGCATGGGTTTCCATGGCCAAGCAGCTGCATCCAAGCCTTATATCACAAAGCTTGATGCCAAGCATTGGACAGCACACCACCACAGAACACTGAAAGGCATAGTTGGGATGAGCTTGGTGTAGAAGAACTCGTCTGGCCTCCACAGAGCCCTGCCCTCAACCAAATCAAACACCTACTGCCTGCTGATTTAGAATTGGATGTCATAAAAGCTCCTGTAGGTGTAATGTGTAAGTGGCTCAATATGTCTGCCCATATAGTGTACATTAAAGCTGAAACACTCCACGCCAGTCTGTTAACAAAGTGTCCAATTAACTTTTCAGCCTTGAAAATATAAGATACATTGGTGGTACTGTCAGATTTCTTATTTTATGCCTTAGTATTTTAAGATTCATTACTTTAAAACTTTATCAAAAACATTTTTTGATAAAGTTTTGAACTCATCATTCCTATTGCAGTACTAGGGTATGCTATATGCAGACAATGTGTTATGTTTGGGTTATAATGATTAGTGCTCAATATCCACCACTGTAGAAGATGAAGGAGAGAGGATGCAGAGGAGTTTTGTGATCTAAACTATAAACTAAAATCACAAACTCATTGGCCATTTTCCGTATCCATATGTGTTCCTTCTCTGAGGTCAGCGGTTGGCTTAACATTCAATGGGCCAAAAATTTTTTCCACACCAACCACTTGCCCCTTGTAACCCTGTTCTGGCTCTCCAGTCTTAGGTGGATTTAGTACAAACAGACAACACCCAGCTACATCCTCCTGAGTTAAAAGTGCTACAATTGAGGGAAATTCCCCTTTTTTTAAAGCCTCCTTGGGCAGGTCAAAGGTCAGGCTCACAAACAGAGTGATACCCCTGGAGCAAATAGAGATTGGGTGTCTTCCCTTGTTTGTCAGATTTGCAGTGTTTACTAAGCTTGGCTACAGCATTAAAAGAATTTAAACAAAGTACGGTGCATGTGAGGTGGCTAAGTCTGGGCATTCCGGCCGACACAGGCATGCCACTGCTAAATTTGCCTTTTTCTGCCCATATTGCTGAAACAGCATCATACACTGGATTTTTCTGCTTCTACAACCACAGAACTGATCCGCAATGCAGTCAAAGACAGAGAAAGAAAGGCAGAAAGAGCAGAAGCAAGTGAGAGTAAAAAAAAAAAACAAAAAAACAAGAGCAGTGAAGGCAAGATCAGGCAGCATTCACCACAATCTTTTTCTGGCTACTGTTGTTCTTTGCGCTTTACCACACTATACTCAGCATGACCACAACTGGCTTTAGTTAGGGACTACACCATATTTGTGTGTGTGGGAGAGAGAGCGTGGAAGGGAGGCTAAGACAGAGTGAGAGATAGGCAGTGGGAGGCAGCATGCAGGGTCTGGAGGCAGCCTACAGAGGTCAGTGTGTTTCCATTTTAAAGATCCTGTGAAACGTCTGAGTTTGCTGTCATTATACAGTAAGTGGTTTGCACTTTCGCCTTACAAGCGAAAGGTCCCTGGTTTGATTGCAGGTGGGGACGCAAGCCCCTCTCACCGTGGAGGATTGCATCAGGAAGGGCATCCGACATAAAAGCTCTGCCAAATTACCATTGCAGATTAATCCACCGTAGCGACCCCTTGGAGAGAATACAAGGGAGCAGCCAAAGGTCCATTTTTCATACAGTTTTTCTAAACTTATAGTATAGTATAGTATAGTATAGCATACGTTGAACAGTTATGAAAGAAATTAAATTAAGTTAATATGCTTCTACTTTGTACTCTTCCCATACATGCTTTTATAAAGATAATGGAAATGTAAAAATTGGAAAGTAAAAACAAATTAATTATTTATTTTTCTTTGCATTTTCCTGCTTTCCAAGTTTGTTTGTTTTTTGTATCATCACTGTCCAAAATTTATTTGGTCTCAGTTTTATACAACATACTATAAAACACTTGAGGGTGCTGTTGGCAAGCACAACTGTCCCACAATGCAAAGCAGACATGAAATGGAGTTGTAAACGATTCTAAATCAATAAATTACTAAATAAATAGAAGGAATTATTCTTTTAAAGATACATTTGTTATTGGTCTGATCTCATCTGAAATAAATGTTACAAAGGTAATCTTAACAGAACAGAAAAATGGAGAGTTTAGAGCTTCAAGTTGTTTATATAGATGAAAGGAAAAGTTACATAGCAGCAGTCAGTTACTGTCCATCTTTGCTCTCTACTCCCTGTAATCCGTTTCTTTGCTGCTCTCAACCTCTGAACTCTCAATCTGCTCAGCCTCCTCCTCCCCCTCCTTTCCTGGTGGTCCTCCAGTGGCCCACAGAGGTCAACAGATAGACAAACTGACCAATGGGGAGATAGTGTGACATAAGGTCAGGGGTCATAAGCTAGCTGACATCATGAGCAATGGAAAGTCAAGACTGCTTGACCAGTGGTTACATACCATGAAGATACGCTCAGTCTCATCTGTGAACTGTAAGAAGTTCAAAAAAGTTGAACCAAGTAGGAAGGAAATTCTGGAATTTGAGAAAACTTGTTGGAATCCTAACACTGTCACAGTAAGAAGGATATCCAATATAAGAATAAAACAAAAATAATTACTGGCGATTTTTCATCAGCAGTTATTCAGATTCATAAGGAATAAAGATTTCTCGAGCTGTAATGAAACCTATTTTCTAAGTATTTCTATTTATGTGAAAAAAAATTCTGTAAGCTTACAAAAAAGTAAATGGAAACAATATTTTTTTCCGACACAAAATTTTAAATTTGAAGGCAAGAAGTTAAGTAAAATAAGACAGTCCTCCTTTTTGGGTAGAATATTAGTAAGTTCTTTACATTATTATAAATTACTGTTCTTTGATCTCAGCTTGAAGTACTGTAAAGTTAACAAATATTCTCAATTCAATTATATAATCAAATCTTTACAGACACTACCTGCCACTGTGCCACTGGGTTAGGGGATAATGAAATGAGGGAGGATAAGTGGTTTGTCTTTTTGTATTTGGTCTTTTTTCAGTTTTACCCCCTTCGTTCATGTAAATTTCAGGTTCTTTTTACAACCCAAATTCCAAATGTTTGGGATGCTGTGTAAGATATAAATAAAAACACAATGCAATGACTTGTAAATCTCATGAACCAATATTTTATTCACAAAAGAACATATTTAATGTTGAAAGTGCCACATTTTACTATTTCATAAAAAATACTATCTCATCAACAACACATCTCAAAAAAGTTGGGACAGGGCCATGTTTATTACTGTATTATCCCCTCTTCTTTTAACAACAGTCCATAAATGCCTGGGATCTGAGTAGACCAGCTGGTGGACCTTTGGGAGAGGAATGTTCTCCTATTCTTGTCTGATACATTCCACTTGCTCAACAGCCTTGGGTCTTCTTTGTCATATTTTGCGTTTCATGATGCACCAAATGTGTTCAGTTGGTAAAAACATTTAGTGCATCATGACTGCATTCAGGCCAGTCCAGCACCTGGACTCTTCTAGTACAAAGCCATGTTGTTGTAATAGCTGTAGCACACGGTTTTCGTGAAACTTCCAAGGCCTTCCCTGAAAAAGACATCATCTGGAGGGAGAGCATATGTTGCTCTAAAACCTTTCATCACTGATGCACCCACATACTATAAGAGATGCAGGTTTTTTAACTGATGGTCCCTCTGCTCTTTAATCTGGAGGATCCATTATTTCCAATAAAAATTTCAAATTTCAAATCATCTGACCACAGAGCAGTTTCCTACTGTGCGCCAGTCCATTTTAAATGAACTAAGGCTTTTTCTTTGTATCATAGAGCTTTAACCTGCATTTGTGGATGGCATGGTGAGCTGTTCACAGACAATCATTTCTGGACATTTTTGTGAGCACGCAGTGATTTCCACGATACAATCATGTCTGTTTGCAATGCAGTGATGCATGAGGACCCAAAGATCAGCAGCATTCAATATTGGCTTTTGGTTGTGCCCCTTACACATAGCAATGTCTCCAGATTCTCGGCATCTTTTGATAATGTTATGTACCATAGATGACTGATAATCAAAGTCTCTGTTAATGTTCCTCCAGATGTTTCTTTATGGTAATGCTAAACTATGTTCTATGTGAATAAGATACAGGTTTATGAGATTTGCAAATCATTGCATTGTGTATTTATTTATATCTTACACAGCATCCTAACCTTTTTGGAACTGGGGGGTGTATATGTGTAAAAATACACACACACACACATGCACTTGATTGAATAAACAAACTGAAATAGTGTCATTTGGTTTTTGCCAAATGTGGTACCGTGCATTATAGCCAGACATCTGGTCTCATTTATCCAAATACAGCATATCAACTCAAACAACTCATATCAACTGTCAAGCACAGTAGTGGAGGTGTGATGATTTGGGCTTTACAGCCATAGGAGGACTTGGGTGTCTTACAGTCATAGAATCAACCATAAAATCCTCTGTATACCATATTGTTTAGTGTTAAATATGAGGCTATATGTCTGAAACCTGATCATGCCTAAATTTAGACCTGAACCAGATTGAATACTGTGGTTGGATCATAAATGAGTGCTCACAAGCCTCAATCAACTAAAGCAATGCTACAAAAAAAGTGGGCCTACATTCCTCCGCAAAGATGTGAGATACTGATAAAGTCTTATAGAAAATGATTACGTCAAGTGGCTGCAAAAGGTGTTTCAACAAGCTATTGAGTCATGAGGTATACTTACTTTTTCACATGACTGCAAAGAGTCTTCATATGACTAAAATTTATTTTTCCATATGACTGTAATACACTGACAAGCCTAACAGTTGCAGCTTGTTTCTCAAAATAACCTCTTAAAATAGAAAATTTACTCATACTTAGGCCCAGTGGGGGGTCAGCTTTGACCTGGAGTAATTTAAAAACAACTGAGTGTCAGTGATGACAGGGCCCTTACAACCCAACTCAAATCCTGAGATCTCAATTTACAAGCTGAGCATCATTTGGAAACATCTTGGATTTTAGTCAATAGATGGCAAAATTGTGAAACTTTAACTGTGCAGACCGGAGACTGAATAGACTAGTGATAAATGCATTGTGCACCAAAAGGTTTCACTATTTACTGTTTCATGTTGAGGAAAGGATGTTTTTTCACTTAAGAGCTCACCCTGGGTATCCCTTTCTTTCAGACCTTTCTTTACTATTTGGACTTATTTTATTTCTTTATTTAGTATGTAGATCTTTTCAAGACATGTTAATGCTGAAAAGCCTTGAGACGACGTCTGCTGTAAATTGGTGCTATATAAATAAAACTGAATTGAACTGAAATAAAAACCAACCTGCCAAAACTTAAGAATAAATCTTCCTTTAATGAGGATTAATTTTAATATGTTAAAAGTCTAATTTATGTACTGTAAAAGCTTTAAAGGTGTAAAACAGACCTGACTCATCTTTTTTGTTAGCAGTTAAAAAAAAGCAGTAAAGTTCCACAAACTCTATAACAAAATAACCAAAAACCAAGACCGATAATATGATGCTACTCATTATCTAGCCACCTGCACGGGCTGAATTTGACCTGGACAAATTGTCCCACTGTGTGTCAGTAGTATATGAAATCTATCCAGTATGAAGGCAGACAGACAAAAAGAAGAGACAAAGAGTTCACAGTAGTCTCTGATCTGCCCCGCCACACCCTGACCTACAAAGGTAACCCAAATGCTGGGGGCTACACAAATGCACCCACAGACACACAAACACATCAAGACACAAAGCTGGCTACATCAGATACAGTCTGCTGTAACTCTACTCTAGAGACAGAAAGATGGAGAGCATGATGAGGGATGAGCTGAGGTGTGTTTGTGTGTGGGTTCCCTCTGAAGTTGAGCTAACTGCTAAACCCCCTTCAGGGCTCTCTTTACAACCTCCTCCTTCTCCATCTGACTCCAAACTCTCTCTGCCTTCAGTGTGAAGAGGAGCAGTCAGAAATGATGGGGGTTTTTTTCCCTCCAGAGCACAAAGAATCTCTGATGATCAAACAGTGCCAATATTCAGAATGACAAGACAGCTCTATAACGATCACCTTTTATCTCAAGAGTATTAAATAAAAGTTGGCTCTATAAGATGTTTTCCCTACACAGAAATAAAAATAAGTCAATAAAGCAACAGTTCATACAGTAGTGATGAACAGTATCATTTGCCCAGAATGTGTAAGAACAAACCGCAGAGTGAAACTGAAAATATCAACTTACAGAAACATTATCCATGTTTGTCAGTGTATGTGTATATGTTTACCTGTAACTATGGAAGTCATCTGTGATGTTCTGGACCAGTGAAGAGGTCACAGGTTGATGGATGTACCCAGTAGACAGTAATGTCTTCTCATAAAGTAAAGGCTGTGTGTGATTGGCTTTGGGGTCCCAAGTGTAGTTTCCATGTGAAGCAGGGTTGACCCCTCCTCTCTTGCGCCGGGGCAGAGTTCCATGAATAGAGATTGGCTGGTAGGGAGCAGAGGGCTTCTCAGATAGGGTGCTGCTCTGCCCTGAAGGGAGACTGCAGGACAAAAGAAAAGTTAGTTAGAATTAGTGTCATTCACCAAAATGCATTGTGCGCATTGTTGACCTCCAATAAATGAGTCAAGCGCACTGAGCCTCTATTGGTCATCCATCTCACCGAGGTCTGGAGCTGAGGAGGTCCATGGAGGTTGTGAGAGAGGCCTGGAGCCTCCTGGAGGAGCAAGTGTTGCTGCTGGGGGCACCAAGAGGGCTGCTGGGTACTTCAGAGTGGGCAGTGCCTCCTCCCAGGGTGTGGTGTGCTTGAAGAGACCTGGGCAGACTGGCAAAACGCCCTTCTGCCATCATTCTCAACTCTATAGAGAAAAACACACAGACGTTTAGTCAAACAGTAATGATGTGAATCATAACTTTTACCTGCACTGTAAAACTTTGGATTTGTAGAGCTGATCTCAGCCGCCTTTCAACAGATAAATAACTGAACAACAGGGATTTTAATTACTGAGCTCCTGAGTATCTTCAGGTGTGTTAAAACCAACTTGCTTACAGTAAACTGAGTCACACAGTTATGCAACTATGGCAACACAAGGCAGAAGGGTCAGGTGTAATATTCACATGATACAATTTTGTTGTACTTTTTGTATAATGACAATAAAGATTCTGATGATATGCACCTTATAATGTAGACTAACATATGACACTGACTGAGATGAAATGTACACACACAAACACCAGTACAAGTCAACAGCTGGCCCTCTCTCACACATTCACATGGCCAGCATTCTCATACTCTTTCAAGTGATCATGCATACAGAAATACAAACCAACATGCAGCCTGCAGGGATTTAAAGCTTGTCATTACATAATGTTATACAAGTAGTTGCAGCAAGGTAATCTGATCTCTAAATATGCCACTCCCTAATCAGGAATTATGGGAATTTTCCATGTTTTAGTCATACGCAAACACACAAACACACGCTCAAAACATTCAATGTGATAAAAGAAAGATCTCCTAAAAAACAAATTATTCTGATGATCACAGATTTCCAAAAACTAAACTAAACTACACTAAAATAGTATCCTGAACCAACAACATAATTTACAAAGAGCTATCATGTAAAAACCTGGCACATCTCAGGATGGTGTGCAGACTGTCCCTAAAGGATTTGAGGAAACTGGACAACTAGAGAGGAAAAGAAGTGACAGGCCTTGAAACTAACTACAGCATGATGAAAAGTATCTGAAAGTCATGTCATTAAGAAATAGGAAAAAATCCAGCAAAGCTCTAACAGGAACTGAGAGATGTATTTGATCCTTCAGTCAGCCCATTTACTGTTTGCTAAAGTCTCATCAGAAATGGAAGGGTAGCTGTCAAGAAGTGATCTTTAGGAAGAGAAGCAGGGAGAACAGACTTAGGTATGTCAAATTACACAAGAGCTAAACTGAAAAACAGTGACAACAGGTTGCATGAAGTGATGAATCCAAATTCAAAATTTTTGGTTCAAATTGTTGTCAATATATACGGAGGAGATCAGGCGAGAAGTCCAACAGTGAGTGACTACAGCCATCTGTAAAACACGCTGGAGGTTTGGTTACGGCTTGAGGCTGCATTTCAGACAGTGGTGTTGGCAATCTTGTTAAAACTAGAATTATGAACCAATAAAAGTACCATCAGATTTTCGTCCAGCATGCAGTACCATCTGGAAAGCATCTGATTGGCAACGGCTTCATTTTTCAGCATGATAATGATCCCAAACACATTGTAGATTGAGCAAAAGTCTACCTGGATTAAAAAAAATACACACACACACAAATAGCAGAACACTATCAGTCATGGATTGTTCTTTCCAGAGTCTGGACATCAACATTGTTGAAGCAATATAGCCATCATCCAAAGAAGGGCTTTGGAGAACTATTCCTGAAGACTACTTTAAGAAATTATAAGAAAGTTTGCCTCAGAGATTTCAGGCTATGTTTAAGGGTAAAAGTGGTCATACCCAATATCGACGTTCAAGCTTGTTAGAATTGCACAAATGATGTCTGCTTTATGTACCGTTTTTCATTTATGTTTGCACGTTTTAATAAATCACTGTGCTTATTTCCCATTTTCCTGGCAAAATATAAAAAATAAGGATAGAATCAAGCTTTTTTATGTATCTTTAAAAAATGTAGCAAGTAACAATTATATGAATATATTTTAACTGTTACTGTAACAGTGAAAGCTTTAATTAAAGTAGTTGGTGTTTTACCCCCAACAGTTTTTACACAGTAAGTGGATCAAAGCCAAGATATTTTCCAAACTGAAGGCTGACTTCAGCTTTCTGTTAGAGGATATGAGAAGAGAACAGAGGTCTGACCCTGTGCCTCAGTGTCATGTACTATTTTTAGTATCAACCTCCGAATAACATACCAGCAGTCCATCGATGTCCTTAAAACCACATTCTTCTCTAGACGCTTAAAAAAAAAGAATCAAACAGCACTGCGCCCAACTCTATTTTTGCTCATTGGCTAAATCTCGTCCAATGACACATAGACATATTGTTATAAATACAGAGGGATAAACATGACAAATGGGTTGGCATGGAAAGATAACACTAGATAGAGAAATTCCCTGGCTGTGTGATGATGACTGAACAGCACAGTATGATCTGCTCCGAATCACTCACCATGAAGTGGTTAGTCATACTGTACAAACTAAAATAACGTGTTTGCCGACTGAATTCAACTGACCCTCTTTCTAACCTCATCAACCCTAAAACTGATCTGAACAACTAAGCTGGTGTTTGCATTGCTAAAAGTCCTGATTATGATCAGACAAAGTAGGCTGCAGAGTAAATTGTGGGGTCTGGGATTGTAGCAGTCTTGCCAGATAATCAATGTGGCTGCTGCTGAAAAATACATAGATTTAAAGACTACTGGCTTCTAAAAAATATGTGGAAATAGTTGGTTAGTGGTTAATAGTCTAACATACATGAATTAATCCCCTTAGAAATGAATTTAGATTCTATTAAACATAACTGACCTTACTGTAACTGCAGAAAAATACTGTTACACAGTTTTTACATGTGCATGAAAATAACAACCAGAACATCAGTGACATAGTAGCTCATAATGCATCACAGCTCACGGGTTAATATAACGTAAAGGGTAAAGTAGTGTAAAGTATAAGAAGTAATGTGTTTTCTTGTCACTGGTTGGCTGTACTGCACAAACTAACAGAAGTTTGAATCCACTGAGAAGACAAGAAGGCTCACAAGTGGGATAAATTAATCTCATTCACAACCAAATGAAAGTGTTTAAGTTTAGGAATATCATGACAGCACGGTCAGTAGCAACCATGGCCATCAAAAGCATGAAAATATGTGAACGCATCAGCATGTCATAGCAGTGACCACATTACTGGTGTTAGCAGAATGGTGATGCAAAGGCCCCAAGCATTTCTTCTTAATGGGGAAATCAACCACCAGTACCACTCCCTCCATGATCATCACCATCTAACAGTAAAAACCTCTATGACCTTGACTTGAAGACTGGAATTGAATGAAACATTGGAACATTGGAACAACTAGTTCCCCATGGTTATGAGTCCCAGGGGGGAAATTGTTTGAGTTATAGATGCTTCATTAAATATAAACATACATGCGGATATATCATGGTCCTGGTCCCTAATGCCGCTCCCCTCTCTTTATGTTATTCTTGGTAGGCTGTGATTGGTTAGAGCTCCTAGAGGCGTGTTCTCCCAGCTACAGCAGTGGGTTGTGTGCACCTCTCATTAATAACCTCTGGCAGTAATTAAGCACCAGTTTTCCTCTCCATCATCGCCAGGTCATTGTAGCTCCGTGTAGTGGTAATGTCGAGCTCTTTAAAGCTGTATCTAGTAGAGCTTTTTTTATCCTGTCAGTAAACTTGCCTTCTTGTCTTCTTTTCCAGACCATTCCCGGTGTGCCTCTCCACTGCTGTTTGCTTTTACCAACCTCAGACTTTGACTGTTCCAGCTGCCACTTACCTGCCAGCCCACCCCACTGTAGCCCTGTGATATAGCTTCTCTTTGCCTGCTCATCTCAACAATAAAACTGCCTTGAACTGCTTCTGTGGTCTGTGCCTGATCTGAGCTCAGTCATGACAGGATATGAAAGATAAGAGTCTGGCCACTACAGACTCGTAAATCATCCTGAGCATCATCCAGCAGATATTGAAGGACCTAAGTCGTCTCAGAAAATAGAGGGCTTATGAAGTCCAGTTTATTGTCAATGTGAACACTGAGGTATTTATAATCCTCCACTATCTCCACACAGACCTCATGAATGGAAACAGGGGTCACTGGTGTTTTAGTCCATGTCCACAACCAGTTCTTTTGTCTTTATCACATTAAGCTGCAGATGGTTAACGTGACAACTAGTGGTTGTGGACATTCATTATATAATAAACATATTTACAAAGTATTCTTTTACTGAAGCTGATGGTATGTGTGTTTGCATATGAAGTTCCTACATATATGTAGATGCCTAAATTACTGAAATACTCAAAAGAGAGTAAAAATAACAATAATAATAATAATTTGCTCTTTATGTTAGTGAGAGGAATGAGAAACTAAATAAAAAAGGAATAAAGGGAATTAATAAATAAATAAATAAATAACCTAGCCTAGCCTAACCTAACCCAACCTAACCTAACCTAAAGAAAGGAAGAGGGTTTTTATACATCTGCAGTAATGTTGGTAGGCTAATTTATACATAACAGTCTGTGTCACTGTCATTGTAAGGCTCAAATATAGTTTTTTTGGCAAAAAAGCCTAAACTTTGCTCTTTAGATGGTAAAGGTTGTTGACCCCTGTTCCAGGAGGAATAGCATTTTTTGCAGAAATGGAAAAGTGCCCAAAAAATGACAGCTGGGATCTTCACATTTTACATGAAGACCTGTTAGGCGATCATTGTGTGAAAGTTTCATTAAAATTTGACAAGTACAGGAGGACCAGCAATTTTTTGTGAATTGTGAACAGACTTGAGATGAAATCCTTGCTCTGGCATTAGCTCATAAATCCTTTGGCCAGACCTAGAAAAAAAGCTGTTGAAACTGTTAAAAACTGTTTGTTGTATACAAATATATGAAAGTGTAAACTGGAGCACTTTGCACTTGTTAGAAGGCACCAGTATAGAGCATGAAGAGTTGTTTTTCCTGCTTCCACTGCTGTGTTAAACAAAGCTAAATGTCATAAGGTAACAACCGCACTTTCTAAAATGCAGGGGGTATTTATTACAGTGAAATATTGTACACGTTATTCTTTTGTGTCCTATAAAATCTAATCAATCCAGCGTGGATAGGAAGTCCATGTATCAAGAACATTTTAGTAGCGGAATGATGTGTTGTTGAGATCTATGAATCATTTGGACGCAGCCGCTGCTGTATGAAGGGGCTCGGCACAATAGGCAAAAAGAACCAAGATATGTCACGAAATGATTGATGAACTATGTGCAGGGTTGGTTTTTAATAGCATTTTATCAAACAACATATTAACTGGTCCAGAAAAACGTCCCATTCTGATCTTTGGCTGATTTACTCACACAGTGTTTATTATCTACAGCTGCTGTTTGGCATTTTATTTGACAAACGCAATGGTCAACTCCAGCCTAAAGGAGAAGGCTACACCCTGAATGCTTGCTACAAATGAGAGAGGCTGCATAACATTTCAGTCTCATTTTAGAGATTGGTCAGTCTGAGTATTTTGGCCTTAAACTGGAATTAAATGCTAAAACTTAACTCTAGCAGGAGGTCACTGAGTCACCAGCTTGTAATCATGAATGTCAATAAAAATGCAAATACTGGTTTAGAGCAAGGAACAGCTGGCTGGTGCAAGACTTCAATGTAACAAGTAAAGCTTAAACACACACACAAACACAGTAAAATTCCTACTAAGGCATGCTGGGTCAGAGAGTGTGGATTCCTCTGAGAGGCAGAACAACTACAAGAGGAGTACCTATTATAAGACCCTCAGGGATGGTCAGCTCTATGTGTGTGTGTGTGGCCCTGACCATCTGCCAGACACACACCCTCCCCTACAAAGGAGAAAGGACAGACTCTCACTGAATGAAACACAAACACATAGCACTTACACACATCTATAAATAAATTAATTCTAAACATTATAGGCAATTCTTTCTGGGGCAAATTTCAGCAACTCTTCTGCATGTGTCTCCCTCCTATAACTTCTCTGGATCTTCTTTATCATCTCTTCTTGTGATATTTATTTTTACTGCATTATTTCAGTTATTCCTCTCTTCTTTTGACCATCCCTAGTCATCCATCTTTCCCTTTCTCTTTTAGTCTCGTGCCCTCCTCCACACAGACATGTCCTCCTTCCCCATCTGTCCATCACATCAGCTCTTCCTGACTTCTCCTTCTCTCTGTCCTTTGTCCTTTTTCATCTGATAATAATGGACTGTTCTATTCCCCCCCTCTCTTTCTTGCTCCCTGCCCCAGCCTTTCTTCCCTACAGCTGTTCAATCAGCAGTCATAACTCCCCACATCAAACACACACATACACACACAAATGAGTGCAAGTGCTTCCTACACCGAATCTATTATTTTCTATATCTGGACATTATCAGGCATGCCATCGCCACTTACTGTGGAGTGAGAAGGAAAGCCATTATTAAAAAAGAATCTAGGTCAAAGAAATTAGTACTGCAGTTTGTGAGTTACACCAACCAGTATTTCAACTTCATTTTAGGTTTGAGTCACTCCTGTTTGTGTTTTCTTCTCATATCACATAGATGCATCAAGCCATTTGCACACAGTAAGTGATGGAAAAACTTGAACTCTCAGCATCAAAGATGTGCTGATTAGTGCTGGTGGTCATAACACGATCCTTCAGTTGTGTTAAAATTATCCCGGAGACGTGCGTGTTTGTACACACTGTACAGTATAATTGAGGATACCCTGATGCACAAGTGGTGACATGTTTGCACAGTACCATATTCAAAATAAACTATTGTGCAAAAGCTTGAGCCACCCCGCATTTCTTTATGTTTTGTTAGGAAAATGAAAAATAGCTGCAAAAATTGATTGAAACTTGTTATTTCTTTAAGTAGTCTTCAGGAATAGTTCTCTAGGCTTCTCGAAGGACATTCCACAGCTTGTCTTTAAATGTTTCCTACCTTTTGTGCCATTATCTGTCAACATGATCCCACACTGCTTCAGTAATGTTCAGGTCCGGGCTCTGAGAAGGCTGTTCAGGTCTATACTTCTAAGTGATAGGTAGGCTTTTATTCTATTGGCAGTCTGTTTCGGATCATTGTCAAGCTAAAAAGGGAAGCTGTGACCAATCAGACACTTTCCAGATGGTATTGCATGGAGGCTCAAAATCGGCATTCATAATTCTATCATCTTTGACAAGATTTCCAACACCACTGGCTCAAATGCAGTCCCAAACCACAACAGAGCCTCCACTGTGTTTTACAGATGGCTGCAGACACTCACTGTTGTACCTCTCTCCTGACCTGCTTCATACCTGCTGATGATGACATGAACCAAAAACTTTAAATTTGGATTCATCACTCCATAAGACCTGCTACCACTGATTTTCAGTCCAGTTCCTGTGAAATTTGGCATACCTCAGCCATTTCTCTGTGCTTCCCTTCTTTAAGAACAGCTTCTTGACAGCCATACTTTGATTGAGACCATTTCTGATGAGGCTTTGGTAAAGAGTACATGGTTCTTTATCAGGTCTTCGCTGGATGTTTTCATTAAGAACATGACTTGCAGATACTGTTCATCTGCTGTAGACAGTTTTATGCCTGCCACTCGTCTAGTTCCCTCATATTTGTTGAGGACACAGTGCACACAGTGCCGAGATATGCCAAGTTTTTGGCTAATAATTCACTTTTTGGTGCAATGTAATATTTTGTGCCTGCAAACCTGTGTTATCTTTGGCATTTTTCATAGACTATGCTTTTCGTAGATTGAACTAAGAAATGGGAACAAGCAATTAGTTTTTCCAATAGGCTGATAGTAACAAAACACCTAAAAATACAATTTAAAAATTGCTTTGCTAAGTTGTCTTTAATGCCAAGACACAACACTGGTTCATCACTTGTGTTTGATGCCTTTTGATGTTTAAATTATTCATAGGTGAATGTTAAGCAGTGCAACAGACTTCTGAAAATGGTCAGGTATATAGACTGGAGTGAAAATGAGTGAAAAAGCAGCCAATGTCCAAAGAAAAATGTTGAAAGACCTTCAGAAAGCCTGGAGAACTATTGCTCAAGACCACTTTTAAAAAAGCACAAGAAAGTCTGGCTCCTTGGAAGCAAAATATAAAGAAATGAGGACTGGCTAAAGACATACCATAGAAGCTGGGGTATCCAATAAAAAAAATGAGTTGCTATTTTTACAATATGACCAACAGAAACTGTATCAGTCTAAATGAAGACTGTTGCCAATTTTATCCATTTTTCCTGTCATTTTTTATAGAAAAAGTAGACATGTGATAGGAAATGCTGACAATTCTGAGTTCTGGGACCAGGCTTCAAAGAAAACTTTGAAGTGGAAATTTACAAAGGGGGGAACCAGCAGCTTCACATTTTAATGAACGTTTACCAGCCAATAAGAAGCTTATTCTGTGGCAGTGGTATAACAGACAAAACATCCTGAAGTGAGATTTACTTTATCACTAGGACTAGTGAAGGCCTTGGGTTGGGAACAATAACAGACAATAACACACACACACACAGACACACACAGGGCCTTGGGTGGGAAACAACTGTAGATTAACAGGAAGAGGAAATGGCAGTACAAACATTTAGAAGACAGCAGGTCATTATAAAGGATTACTATCAATAAAACAAATATGCCTTCCTCTCTTTCATAGAGTATCTCTTGAGCTTCCTCTCTGTCTTACAGGCTGGAGGACTCTTCTTTCCAAATCAAAAATCAGTCCAGTTTAGTTTTTGTCTCCAGCCAACCTTACACATCAGCCTGGAGTCAGAAGGCTATTTTGTTAGTCCATTCAAGTGGTGGTTTTAAAATACTGCGCCTTTTGGGAAACATGAGGAGTTTTTCAGAGGATTGAACTGATCTTGTTTAGTTCTCTAGTACCATGGACAGAAGCTTTTCAAAATGGAAATGGTGCATCTAGATTGAAAAATGCATTCTATAAAATGATTTAGAAATAAAGTAATGTTCAAACCGTAAGTGTCGCATGCCGCAACGCTGGTCTATCATTACACACAAACATACACATCTGAGAGGATGAAGGCAAACATCAACAGGCTTGGGAATGAGGGATTTCCTCTAGCTGGCTTAATGTGTCTTCCTGCTATGGCATGCGCCCGCACACGCACACACACACACACACACACACACAAACACACACACAACAGTGCATTAGCAAAACCACCCCTGGCCAGAAGTGAACAATGGGAACAACTATCACATGACTGCTGTGTAGAGTCAGTCTT
>VUQH01055619.1:37943-54413 GCA_015106775.1 Etroplus canarensis | reverse complement strand
CAGTATGTGTATATGTGTGTGTGTGTGTGTGTGTGTGTGTGTGTGTGTGTGTGTGTGTGTGTGTGTGTGTGTGTGTGTGTGTGAACGATGTGTTTAACATATTAATGAGGCTGTTATTAAAGTCCACAGCAGTAGCTGCCATTTCATACTTTTTAATCTTTGTGTGCATCTCTCACTTTCTCAGACATTCATTCCTAACTTCCCCTCAGCATGGGTACTAATTTTGTGTGTGCCTTCACACAAGTGTCGCCTGTGTACTGTTGCAGATTACCACACTGCGAGACAGTCAGTCACACGCAGCATCAGCTGAGACGGTGGTGAATGAAGCTTTAAGATTTTTACTTCAGAAAAGATGTTTCAGCAGTGCGGTGGTTTAAACATTTACTTTGCACTTGAAAGATCTCTGGTTGTAGCCCAGGTGGAGACACAACCCCATCCTTAAAGGAAGGGTTGTGTCAGGAGGGGCATATGGTATAAAATCTGTGCAAAATTACCTATGGGGATTTATCTGCTATGGTGATGCCTTAGGGAAATACAAGGGAACAGCCAAAGATGGAATGCAAAACATTGCCAGTAAAGTCCTGCATCCTTAAATCTCTAACTTTCAGAAGCAATTAAAACGATTTACCATTAACAGTGTAATTGATTTTGTGTTATATCACTTATTTAAAAAAAACAAGATTAGTCCAAGAAAGGGCAGAGGTTTTTCTTGGGTATAAAAAATGGCCTTTCCCCAAAGGAAAATATTTTTCTGCCTATCCATTTTATTGAATGCAGTTTTTCATTTACTGAAGTTATTGTTTATCAAATGGTCAGAAATATCACTTGCCTAAACTATATGTAGACTGGCCATGTTTACACGTCCCATCCCAGTGGATCATTTTGAGCCTGGAAAAAGTATGCCATTCTGAATATAAGCCAACACTCCTTCATGTAGATGACAAAACCCAATATAAATGAAACAGTTGACATTTTGAGAAACAGACTCATCTGCTTTCCTGCTGACAGTTTGACGAGAAGACTGATCTCACTCTGAACCACTTGTCTAGATGACAAGTATGAAGACCCAAACAACAATGGCCTTAGCACAATGGTTCACAGCCTTTTTTTTGGCATGCCCCACTTCAGAAGCCAAAAAACCTTCACACCCCACAGCATACAATTTCATCAATAACCAACAATAAAAAATGATCCACGCTACATTTGACTCAAATAAAAGTGAATATAGTCAGTGCAATGGCATCAGCAAACTCTTGTTTCATTTTCCTAAAACAATCTTATCTATTCATCATATTGTCAAACATACTAGACTATTAAGATAGTTAATTTTTTTAAAAATTAAAAACAAGTAGCAGGTTGCATCTTTAAGTATCAAAAAACAAAGCCTCTTGTCCCAGTGCCACATTATTGATGCTGAAGATGCTGAGCTGACTGAGGTGGTGCTACAAATTGTGCTCATGTTATTTTGTACACAGATGGATGGATCAATTTGGATCCTATCCTAATCATGTTTTGTGTCTCTAAAGTCTTAGGCCATCAGATGAAGGCAGCAGAGTAAAGTGTACTATATTTTCTTCAAATTTAAAGTTCCACTAATTGGTGGGGAGGATCATGTAAAACACCGGTAACTCATGCCTGGTGCATGCATGAGTGTAGTTTTTTCCTTTCCAGCTATGCAGTCACTCTATAAAGCTCAGTAGGTCACATAGTGCTGACGACTTGCTGGAATACCAACCACCTGACACCACGGGGAATCCAAGTAACACAACACCACGCATACAATAATGTCCCTGAAAGTACACGACCATCACAAATCTGAGCCCCTTGCATCTGACACAGACACACTTCAGCATTAACTAAAGGCTTAATCTCATTGGCTTAGTTCAGCTCCACTGTGATGGTCACACATCACACTGACTAATGTCTGAAACAACCTGCTGCATATGTGTTTTTCCTGCATCAGCGCCACACAGACATACACAAGTACATCTCTGTCATCATCCCATTGGTGGTTTGCTGTTTAAAGATGTGTACTCATAACTGAGAGGTCAGAGTTCCAGTCTTAGCGGCACACTCTCAACCTGTCAAAGTGATCATGAGCAAGAAAGTAAGTGCCTGAAATTTACCGTTTTATTTTTAAACTCACAAATCCTTTAAATCATATCTTGCAAACATGTATTTATCATCTTCGTTTTGAGCAAGAACTAATTCTAGGCCTTGTAGAAGTTTAAGCAATACTGTCTCTGATAAACAGCCAGGTTGCTGAGTCATTTATCACATCTTTAGCCAGAATGTACAAACGGTTTAAATAAGCAAATCTAGTTTAAAAAAACAAGTAAACAACAAAAGCGATGATAAAAGAGATGCAGATGGTCTTATCTGTCATATTTCATGTAATTATTTCCTGCTGGGTTTTCCACAGCTAACACCACCAATCCCAGCAACCACAGTTACACCCAGTGCCTTGGGATGGCAACTTATTGCTCAAAAAGTTCCAGAGTAAATCTTACTCACTGGAAGCTGTAAACAACGAAACCAAGAGGGATGGAGAGACGGACAGCGGTGAGAAGAAGGCATGGGGTGTAGGGGAATAAACCATAGTCAGAGGAACAGAGTCAAATGTAGAGTATTTTAAACTTGTAGTAGTTTACATGATGAAAAACAGATGAATGGAAAATTGCATTGAGAGATGATCATAAAGATAGCTGTCTCAGTTCTCCGTCTCCTCTGCTTTCAACATCTACATACACGCATTCCTACACACCCACTGTATGCAAGTGTGCTCTCACAAGCACTCACTCCTACCTGTCAATGTGGTCTCCTCCTCTTCTGTTTGTGATCTTTGCTCTGTATCTTTTACTTTACGAATGCATTCCCTCTCATAGTTTGAATGACTGACTAGATAACTCGCTGACCGGCTCCTTCAGACGGGCAACAACAAGTAGCACTGCATAGTCACAACTTCTGCCCTCCTCTTTCTCTCTCTGGGGAGTGATTTGTGAGCACTCAGCCCCTCCTTCTGCCCTTCTGTGTTTGGGAGGAGTCTTCTTTCTCTTTTGCCAAGTTGTGTCCTACGGGGGGGCCTTGCAAACGTGCTCCCCCCCACCCCCAACCCCAACCCACCCCCAGCACCGAAGAAAACTCCCCTCTGCCCTCCTCTCCTCCATCTACCCCTCCTCCCCTCATCTCTTCTCCTCTGTGCTCCCTGCACAGCCTCATATTTCATGCTCCAAGTCTTTTTTGTTTGGTACTTTTAACACCAACACCACCAACTGGTCTGGTACTTAAAGAAGATTTAGAGGTGACCTAATGTTGCTATTTGCAGTGAGGCTGGAAAAATGTGTTCTTGGCAGGATCGTGACATGTTTGAGCAACTTAAGGTGCTCTCAAGCCTCATGGAGTTTGAGTACTTGACTCAGCGTCAGCTGAAACATAAATCAGCAGAGTTTAGAACCTAGCTGGTGCATTCTTTACACAGGAATGTTTCAAGAATGATTAAATTTCATCTGTGAAGGAGAAGAAACAAGAAGAAGAGCTCTGCTGGTGTCATTACATCAGATATGAGCTCATTTTGAGCATGTTTTGTTTGAATGTGTGTGCGCCTGTGCTCGCAGGCCCTCAGGACAACACTCTCTCCTGTCTTTGTCCTCCTATTCCTCTGTATTGTCTAGAGTTGATAACACCCAGACACGTGCATGAGTGTGCATGTTTGTGTGTGTGTGTGCATTTCCTTTCAGACAACACAATAGGCCCATCCTGCTGCTATGAAAGCCAAGATGATCAGATGACCCACATTGGACACACACACAATGACACTGCTACATATATGTGCATCTCTTGATCTTAAGCTATTCACACTAAATTTGTAAAAAGCGAAAAAGCCTTTTTAATACTGTTTAATTTATTTTTCTGTTACCTTTAGTTTTAGATATTTCTTCAAAAAATATTCATCAAATTTCTGATATTTGGGAACACTACGTTAGAGTCCAATAGGTCACATACCACCACAAAATAAAAGACAGTGACTTTCGGTTTTAACTTTTACATATATACAGTTGCGCCCGTCCCTTCATTTTTAAAATACAAAGGAGAACAAGCACAGATCATTCAGGTGCACAAACTTCTGTTTTCATTTCTAACTAAGTGGTTTAGATACTGCCCTGTGAAAAAGACAGTTTGCACAGGACTCTATGTAGTCCTGTGAAAAAGTAACTACACTCTGACAGCTTTCACAGCAATCGAGAGTAAGTAGGAGCCAGGTACTGCTAATGAAATCCGATTGATTAACTAATCATCAGTGTGAGCATCTATATAAAAATCAGTTTGCTGGTCTGGAGCCTTCAGAAGTGTGTTAACAAAATGCCACATCTTCCCAGAAATTGAAATCCAGGCAAATTCACCCCTAGGTCATAATGTTCAGACCTGTAAGTCAAGTTAAGTCAAGTCAAGTCAGGTTTATTCATATAGCACATTTAAAAACAACAGCTGCTGACCAAAGTGCTGTACAACCATAAAAAATCAAATAACATAAAACAAAGAACAAAATGACAGTTTAAGAATAAAAAATACAATAAAATAAAATGAGAAAACCTGAATAAAATAGCATAAATAAAAATGCTCAGAACTCAGTCTGATTTAAAAGTCAATGAATAAAACTGGGTTTTCAATTGGGTTTTAAAAGTGTCTACAGTTGGAGAAGGGGCAATGTGAAGGGGCAATTTATTCCACAGTTTTGGAGCAGCTACTGCAAAGGCCCAATCTCCCCTGTGTTTTAATGTTCTGTAATGCTCAGAGAAATTGCAAAAAACCCAAGAGCTACATCTCAGACTCTACGAGCCTTAGTTAACATTTTAAATGTTAAAGTTCATGACAGTAAAATTAGAAAAACAACGAACAAGTATGTCTTGTTTGGAAGGGTTGCCAGTTGAAAGTCTCTAAAACCTTCTAAAAAACATGGCAGCACAGCTTATGTTTGCAAAGTTGCGTCTGAACAAACGACAGGATTTCTGGACAGGACAATGTCCTTTGGACAGATGAGACCAAAGTGGAGATGTTTGTTGATAATGCACAGTGCCACATTTGGCAAAAACCAAACAGCATATCAGCACAAACACCTCATGCCAACTATCAGACATGGTGGTGGAGGGGTGAGGATTTGGCTTGATTTGTGCAGCCCCAAGATCTTGCAGTCACTGAGTCGACCATGAACGCCTCTGTATACCAAAGTATTCTAGAGCCAAATGTAAGAACATCTGTCTGACAGCCAAAGCTTGGCTGAAATTGGGTCATGCAACAGAACAATGGTACAAAAGAATGGCTGAACAAGAAAAGAATCAAGGTGTTGCAATGGCCCACTCACAGTCCAGACCTCAATCCAACTCAAATGCTGTAGTTTAAGAGAGCTGTGCATAAAATAATGTCTGCAAATTTGAATGAACTGGCACAATGTTGTAAAGAAAAAAAGGAAAAAAATTCTCCACAACAATGTGAAAAACTGATGTAGTTATACAGAAAATGAGGTCACCTTTCTGAGATCTTGACCTTTGATCCCAACAACCTCATTAATCTTATCAGATCTCCTACCCACCATAGGTGTTAACCACAGAAAGTTTGGTGAAGATCCAGTAAACAAGTCAGCTCCTGTAGAGCTACTAAGATATGTAACAGACAGACAGACAATCCAAAAACATAATGTCTTAATGGTGGAGGCATAATGATTAGTTAAAATTACTGCTTCTCTAGGTGGTTCTAAAAGCTATTGAAAAATGGGATGCACTTAGTTTTTCACAGGACTGCGTAGAGTCCCGTGAAAAACTTTTTTTTTTACATGAGTGTTAGTGTCTGCTTCCTGTCAGACTTTTATACAACACAGCAGTTAAACCTGGTAAGTAAACCATCATAAACTACAAGTCTGATCATCAAGATCATGAATAATGAGACTCAAGGTGCTATTATGCTGTCGTTATTTTTTCAGTGCTTTAGACCAGTGATTCCCCTCCTATGGAATAAAGGCCTCCACAAGGGGTCAACTGATTAAGTGTGTAACTTGGGGTAGGAAATATCAAGAAACTGAAATACTGTTACAAAAATTACGTTCGTATTTTATCTTGGCTTTGCCTGTTCACCGCAACTAAAAGGAGGTACAGAAACATTCAGTAAAACTGGTCACTAAGAAATTTTCTGTACAAATGAAAGGAAAAAAAAAAGCTGAATTTTTGGACTATTTACAATGACGAGCAGTGTATGAGCAGGGAGCATATTCTGAATCCTCCTGGAATCCTGTATGGGTGGAGAAGTGTTTGGAACTAAAAAAAAAAATCCATTTGAAGCAGATTTTTTTTTGAGTAAATCATGCCTACCTTTTGACAAAGACGTGAAAATTCCTGGCATCTCGTATGTGAGGGTGGTATTTCCAGAAAGTTCCACAGTGAGTCAGAAGTGTAATCTATTATCATCTCCTGAATCACCTGAGCGGGGGCCGGACAGGGGTGTTGTTTGGAGCAGGACCGTAATCCTTCCGAACTGACTGACATGTGTCTTTGTGTTGAAGGCTTTTATCAAGTTATTTGCAAAGGAACAACCCAGCAGTCAAAGCCAACACAGAGGTGTGGCTTTACACTTGTAATGGTCAAGAGACCACTTTATCATGCTGTGGAGTTTGTGGCAACAATGCATTGACAAAAGTTATGGAAAAATTTGTAAGATTGGTTGCTTTACAAATAAAATAATGTGTGTGGCAACACTTACTGAACAAATCATGACATATTGGGGCTGAAATGTCACTCTAGCAAAATACTTCATCAGGGGAAACCAACACTACAAATGTTAAATTAATAAAGCATTTATATCAAGTTTCCACTCACTTTGCAAAGTAATTTGCTACAGTTTACAGATTTCTTCAAATCCAGTTGCTTATCTGGAATTTTATTAATATTGCACAGGAAGTGTGCAACATCAAAGGTTTATCTTTGAGCCAGCAGCTTTAGAACAGTGTGCTAAAAAAAAAAATGTTTACAAAACTAAATTTTTTTAATGTGTTTGGAGATTACCACACCATCATAGCCATTTCCCGCACTTCCTGTTGGTGTGAGTCCTTGGGCCAAGCCTTGCTTTGGCACACTGACACTAAGGCAGCGTAACATTTTGGAACAAAGCCTCGCTGGCACTTTGAGATCACTTTCAAAGACTGACCACCCACATACATCAGGGCACCAGTGTTTCTAAACCATTAAGTAGATGGGGTTAGCTTCACCATGAACTGAAGCAACTTCCTGTATATAAAAGGATCTGCTATTACAAGTTTAGTTCCATATTCTGTGATATTCCTCTAGCGCCTCACTAGGAAGGTCTGAACTCTGTACAGAACATTCTTGTACAGATTTCATCTTTTCTTCACTTCTGACTTTTCTCTCCCCCTCATTCCATCAACTCCTTGTTTCTACTCTCCTCTGCCGCTCTTATTTTCCCCAGTAGATCCGTATATAGACGCTTGTCTGATCAGTAAACACTGCTGTGTTAATGCCACTCCTCATTCCTCTGGTTGCAGCCTCGGGGTCTAAAAAAATAAAAAGGCAACCCTTTGGTTGAAGAATCAGTCTGTTCAGGTAGAATCAAATCTGCTTACTTCTGACTTATGTAATTGTGGTTTCTATGGAACACCAGTGTCAATGTCAGAATCTGTCAGAGCATCTCTAACTATTATTGGCAACTTCTGCCGAAACGCTTCTGTAAAGATTGCTACATATGGGGTCTAGAGTGGCTGTATATCTATCTATCTATCTATCTATCTATCTATCTACATAAAATCAGCCTTCATCACTAATTTCATTGCTTAGATATAATTATAAAGGAACCATGCACAAGATTATGCACAAATTCTTCCATGTGTGTACACATTTCTTGCTTGTATGAGATTGTCTTCTAGAAAAGGACAAAGAGGGTTGTTAAAATGTCTGTTTAATTTAAAGGACCTCACCATGGAAGGTTGCATCAGGAAGGGCATCTGGAGTAAAACCTATGCCAAATACCAATGTGGATTAATCTGCTGTGGCGACCCTTTGGGGAAGAATACAAGGGAGCAGTCGAAGGTACTTTTTAAAACTCAGTTTTAAAAATGTGACACTGGCACAAAAGTTGATAGCAGCAGTGTTGAAAGCATTCCAGAGGTGCAAAAGGAGATGATAATGTATGTAGGGATTAGTGCCCAAATTTTAGGTAAGGTTCCAGTGACACAGGCCTAGGGATAGATCAGTGACCCCCTGGCAACACAAAATCGTTGTGACCTCCAGCAGCTGCTAAATGATTGAAATGCAAATTTTCATTCACTAGGTGGCTACAAGCGGTTGTGCAGTCGTTCTCCAAATGGTCCCAGATCAGTTGCCGACCACTCATTAGCTGTTTCCTTTAGATGGTCCGCATGTTGTAGAACCATCACCATGCAACATATATTTTGCATAGGAAAAAGTTAATTTAATAACTTTAACATGCACTTATATAGTCTAATTGAACAGACTGTTATGTAATTATTAACATATCAGTTGTGTGCATGCAAAAGGTCCCTGGTTTGAGCCCAGGTGGAGACACAAGCTGGTTTTCACAATTAGAGGGTTGCATCTGGTGTAAAATTTGTGCCAGATTACCTAAATGGATTCATCTGCTTTCCCCTTATGGAAATACAACTGAACAGTTGAAGGTACTTTTCTAATCGGAGATCATTTATCTGGCTTTCAAGAGCAGGACCATGCCCCAAACATTCCCCCACTCCCCTTCCAGCAGTACATCTATGAATGTCCAGACAGCTGTTTATACTCGTTTCTGTGCCCCACCCTCCCTACCTTTTTTCTCTGTTTTCCAATATCTCTCAAAACGTATTGGAAGATCTTCCAGGCCGGGATCCACCGCTGATACTCCATGAGGCCTTCCCCAAACTGTAGCCTCCAATCTAACGCACCGAATCATTGTCAGTACATGTGTCTGTCATGACCCCCGCCTCCTGGTTGGCCTGTCATATGTTTTGTGTTGTGGTTTGTCTGCCTGCGCTGCTCGTCGCCAGATCGTTGAGAGTGATTCCTGCCACTGCTGCCTTCTCAGCCTTCCCGAGACGCAGCAGCTCTCGCCTCTACGCTTCTTCGTCTTCCTTCGAGCTCTGGCCGAACTCTCGCTACACCTGTCTGCCGCTGTGACTTCCTGCCGGCTCTGCGCTGCCTCCGCTCCAGCGAGCAGACCTCTTGCAATATTAATAAAGACTGTGAACTTTTAACATCTGCGTCCTGCGTTTGAGCTCTGCACCTGACCCGACATGACAGTGTCATTTGCATTTGGGGTTGGGGTCCTTGCTTGTAAATTCCACACCAGTTACTGTGCATCAGTAGAAAGTATAGAAACATCATTTTTGATCTCTCACCAGTAACTCCCAGCTCCTCAGACTTCTGATTCAGCAGCCATTCACACCTGTGTTTTCTTTGAAGTCATAAGTTGTCTGGTCATAAAAGAGCGGGCGAGTGGCAAACCACTCTTCCAGAAGGTCTTTCTGTTTGGGGGACAGAGTTGCTTCGGTGTTGCCCAACTTGTGTTAGCCTTGGACCACTGTGATACCAGCAACTATTCCATTTCTGGCCCTTGCTGTGGACACAATTTTGCGGCCAACACCTCTGAGCAAACTGCTGGAGATCCCCGGTTCCAAGTTTGTCTGTGACACTTAGCCAGTACTTGGTGAGTGTTTGCAGAAAAAACACCTTCCATGCAAACTACCGGCAACCCCTTGAATCCGTTCATGACCAAAGCAATCTCAAGGAGGTTTTAGTTGCAGTACCGTATGCCTCTTTGCAACCACTTTCATCTCACGACAGCCAGCAGCCTCCAGTAACTGCTCCCCATTCATTTTTCACAAATGACCGGTCAGCGCCAGGATGTCACTGATCAGCAGGCCCAAACAGAATCTACTAATTTTTTCATGGCTTTCGGCAGTGATTCAGGGTGGAAAATCTGTGGAACTCTGTGGAGCATTTTTTGCTTGTTAGATTAACAACGAATATTTTAAAAAAGTAGAAAAATCATCATAATTGTTGTTTAATGGCTAACAACAATTTGATTTATTTAAAACAATAAATGATCTTAAATTTTCTTAACATAACAACATGCTTAAGCAATTGAATTTAACATGAAGAGGACAGGATCAAAGTCACATACACAGATAAGATTTGCTTAGCAACATGTGCCTCTTCAAACTCTGTCGGAAGTTTGCTGAAATTATGTGGGCAGAGATTCATGTAGACCTGCTGATCAGGCTCTAGGCCTGTGTGATTGGTGTCTAAGACTTGGTACATTTTGGAGGTTATTACCTCTTTTCAAAGTTTACTGTTTCTAAAAGAATTTAGTTACTTGGATAAAACAGGGAATGAGATATTCCCTGTTTTGGCATTTGCGAGATAAGGGCAGAATGTTGACAGCTCTGTTGGTGTTACTGACACATGCAGACAGAAACAGGAAGATGTTTATAGTACACTTAGTATTAACACAAGGTCATGTTGATGAGTCTATCACCTTCACAAGGGAGATTATCCAGTCTGAAGCCTGGCACCATGAATTATCCAATATTTCAATGTTTTGGTATGAAGACTGTCTGTGAGATAAACTCACAGCACAAACATATTCTGTGTTTTTACATGAACTCTGTGCCATCTGCACTGCACTTCTGCAGGTCATTTTTAAAATGCTGCCCACAGTGAAGGCAAAAGTGCCAGACTATATTTAATATATTTAATTTTAGCCCTTGTTTTGCCTGAAATCTCCCTGGCATGGCTTCTTAAAAATAACAAAATGGGGTCAAGGACCAATGTGCACACAGTCATTCATTCTCTCTGTCTCTCTGTCTCTCTGCAAACCTGAGTAGAGGAATGACTTAATGCAGAAACTGACGTATCTGTGTAAATGGCTTGTTTTCAGAATCAATGAGGAGCTTTGCACTCAAAAGCTAATTTCCCACATTTTATGAACAATATAAATTCAAAGTGCAATTTCATTTAAGCGAACATTATTAGTGGTATTATTAGAATTATTATTAGACCTACAGGTATGGATTAGATGGTCCCAAGGACATACTAGAGGCAGTGCTCTTCGATTTAAAAATATTGGAACCATGTTTTTTCAAATTTTTGTCATCATTTTTTAGCTGTAAAATCCTAATACAAACACTGTGAACACAAATGAATCAATCAAAAAACACTGAAAAGTAAGGTGACAACCACTGATTATCACTACTGTTAAGTAATATTCTGCTGGGAAACCTTAGATTCCGCGTAAAAGTTCCTGGCATAATTTCACCTACTTCCAAGGTGCATGTGGAAGAACATAAAGTCTCCAGCTCCAGCAACACTTCTAGCATTATTTGCATGATGTATCCCTTTTGAAAAACCTTGTTTTAATGTATTTTTTATTTACTGATCTTATCATTTTAATTCTAATTTTGTATTCGCTGTTTCAAAGTGTTTCTTGTCATGGTTGTGTATGACATCAGATGAGAAATACATTAACACCACTTCTCATTTACACACCGTTTACGCGCCAAACAAGGTGCAACCCATGTTTTCTACTGGTGACCATGATTGGCTTTAAACCACATGTGCCCAGCCCATCCTTGCTGTTGCCTCATTGGTGGATGTGTATGATGGACATGTGTGATTGGTTGTTTTGGTTTGGTTTTTTACACTATATAAATGCTATATAAACTGTTGTCTGTAATGTGTTTTATAATGACCCAGATGGAGGTGACGAGCCAGAATGAGTCAGGAAGATAATAAAGCTTTAGCTGGAGCTTTATCCTCTTCAAACTTTGGATTCCACCATCATGTGGATGTTACTTTAATGCATGTCAGCCACCTAACCATTGCTCCAGACCAGGCTAACCCCCACAACACCTTCTGCAGCAACCCACAGCAAGATAAAGCACCCTTCCACACCACTAAAACTGCTCATAAATGCCTTGAGGAACATAACAAATTGTTCAGGCCAGGTCGCAAACTCCCCACCCAACAGGACAGAGCAACCAGGGAAGGTGGTGGAACTATCCCAATCCACTCAGACCTAATACCACCGGATGCAACAGATCTACTGCCCAATGAATCAGAACTATTTTGGTTAAAAGCTGGCAATAAATTTTAATGCCATGGCTGATCGGGGTGTCTATTTTGTAAGCAGTGTCCAGGTAGTCAAAGAAGGTTCAAAGATAGTGATTCTGACTAAAGCTAAACTGTGAGACTGGGTGTGTTCAAGTGCATCACCTTGAAAATATTTAACAAATGATAGAAACTAGAACTTGCAGGAAAAGAGTACATACAGTCCTGTTACTTTCAAAGGACAGAGGTGATTTAATAAACCTAACCACTGTAAATGACAGTGCTGAAAGGAATCCCCTGATAACACACTTAAGTGATAAGAAACTACTGACTGCTGCTTCCCCTGTTGATATGATAATACGTCATTATCAAGCAATGCTCAGAAACTAATAAATGTGGTTAAAAAGTAAAAATGTAACTAGCCTCAGCTATAACAAAACATAACCTCAAACTAAAATGCTTAAAACATGTGCAGCACGAGCATGCATGCATGTGCCTTCTCCTTTACCCTCTAAATGTTCTAATTAGAGCATCTCTTCTTTTCTGCTGCATTTTGATTCCTGCCAATGGGGAAAGTACCTGGTGCACACATGTGCATACACAGACACACACACACACACACATTTTAGCCACGCAGTCATGTATCGTTGCCAACAAAAAGAAATTAGTATATATTTATATATATAAAAATTACTATAGGCCCAGATGCAGTGTGGGAGTTCACATGTTTTATGCTTAAGCTAATCTGGGTGAAATGTTGACTTGGCATTTTCTTAGGATGCTGCGTGTGTCTTTGGTGTGTGTGTGCGTAGGATGCTATTAACTGAACAAAACTGGACTTTGTGGTAATGATATGGGTGGCAGTGTGCCAGGCAGACAGATAATACCACAGTAGTGATTTCAGCTGGAGGCCATTTCACCTTAGCAACAGCCATCACCCCGCAGGCAGAGGCTCCAACAGTGATCACACAGTGATCTCAGGAATGTGAAAATACATGTTTTTATAAGGGGTAATAGGTAAAGCATTTATTACATGTTTTGTCTACATAAACTGTATGGACAAAATTACTGGGTCACCTACAAATTCCTCCTACAGGAGCTTTTATGGCATCTCATTCTAAAGCCATAGGCATTAATGAAGAGTCCCACCTTTAGCAGCTTAAACAGCTTCCACTCATCTGGGAAGGCTTTCTGCAAGATTTTGGAATGTGCCATAGGAATTCATCCAGAAGAGCATTTGTGAGGTCAGACATTCATGATAGAGGGAGGGCCTGGCTCACAACCTCTGTTCTAGTTCATCACAAAGATGTTCAGTGGGGTTGAGGTCAGGGCTCTGTGTGGGCCAATCAAGTTCTTCCACACCAAATTCATCCAACCATGCCTTTATAGACCTTGCTCTGTGCACTGGGGAAGCAGACATGCTGGAACAGAAAAGGGCCTTCCCAAACTGTTACTGCAAGTTAGAAGCATAGAATTATTCAAAATATCTTGAATCAATAAGATTCATCTTCAATAAAACTAAGGGGTCCAGACCAGGCCCAGAAAAAGAACTCCTGCGCATTAGCTCTCCTCCTCCACCAAACTTCACAGCTGGCAAAATACAGTCAGACAGGTAACATTCTCCTGGCGTTCACCAAACCCAGACTGATCCATCAGACTACCAGAGAGAGAAGCAAGATTTATCACTCCCTAGAACATCTTTCCTCTTCTCCAGAGTCCAGTGACAGCATGCTTTACAGTACACCACTAAATCTGACGCTTGGTATTGTGCTTGGTTATTTGAGGCTTGCATGCTGCTGCTCAGTTATGGAAACCTATGCCATGAAGCAGACAGTTTTTGTGCTGATGTTAATGCAAGAAGAAGTTTGGAACTCTGCATTATTGAATCAGCAGAGCACTGGCACTTGGTGACCCTTCTCGGTAACTTTATGTGGTCTGCCTCTTTGTGGCCGAAGTTCCTAAACTTTGCAGTAATACCACAGTTGATTGTGGAATATGTAGAAGGGAAGAAATTTCACAAACTGCCTTCTTGCAATGGTAGCATCCTATTACAGTACCTCACTGGAATTCAGTGAGCTCTTTAGAGCAAACTATTCTTTCACAAATGTTTGTGAAGGCAGACTGCATGGCTAGGTACTTGATTTTATAAACCAGTGGGAATGGGATGTGGTCCAAAACGTCATTCATCCATTTAGTGCATCTGAGTGTTTATTTGTTACCTAAAGATTAAAAAAATGTGCTGATGGTATTGTTGAATCACTTTCCCTGTTTTTTTTCTCTTTAAATCACAAGGAAAATTCAAGTTTCTATAGGATGGTTCAATTTTAAGTATAAAATGTTTATATATTTATTTTAAGTTTAGATGCAGATTTTTAGATGCAGTAAGTGTGTCATTAAAACAGAGACAAGTTTGACCTCCATCTGGGCTCAAAAGCTAAGCTGATTTCAGTCAATACAAAAATCCTAGAAAAGTAAAGCTGATCTCTTATACATTGGTGTCAAATTTTGGTAAGATATACTTTGTGTAATGCACAAGGAACCACAACATTTTCCTTCGAAGCTCATTTTTATTCCTGTTTTATTATTTAGAGGGAAGAGAGGGCTATTTATTTGTCCTGCATGTGTATATGAAACAGTTTTAACTATTGGGTCTGTTCAGTTATGAGACTTCCAGGATTGTCACCAATTTATTTTAAACAATGTTACTCTCCGAAGAGGTGACTAGCATAAAATTTGAACTTCCACAAAACTCAACTTCTGTCAAACAAGGTACAGTAAGTGAAGTTTTTACATTCCCTGCAACTTGAGGTTTGTTTTTTTTTTGTTTGTGTATTTTTTTAGACACTTCATTCCAGATGGGCCTGCAAATTGCTAGGTTTACTATGAGACAGAAAGAGACACTTTATAGTCACTGCTTCCTTTAACAACTTCAGAAAGTCTGGCTTCTGAAAAATGTTCAGAAGTTCAGCCAAGAAAGACACTGTGGTTTTTTTTAAGTGATGCAGCGAATGCATTGCACCGTTTTGATTGCAAAGCGGCTATTTAGTTCGTTTTGATGTCCCTAGATGATATTTGCTTTTAATTGTCCTGTATGAACAGACTTGTCAGCTAACAAAATTACTAAAATTATTTAACGGCTTGGTATACAGCAGGCACACACGGCTCAGTCACCAAGACAACAGCTACATTTCACAGTATAATGCATGGGAAACTGAACAAACAAAGCAGTCTGTCACACGCACAAATGCACGTGCACCTACAAGCACATCCTTGCATGCTGTTACACACATCCCTAGAAGTGATTAAACCCAGCAGGTCTGCAGGCCTCTGCACTCTTCTCCCTACTTGCTGACAGCTTTGGTTCAAGTGCTCGCATTTGTCTGTCTGTGTGTGACACAGCATTATTCTTCGCCAGATAAGCCCCTCCACCATGGACCCCCAGGGCATAAGCAAGCCTTTACATGACACTAATGCTTCTGTGTCTGTCTAGTCGCTGGACACAGCTGGAGTCAAACAAGGCGAATCAAACACAGGTCCAGAATCAAGAATGTGATGGACTAGATCAGGGAAGATAAAAAGTGGTTAGGCATGTGACTGCGTGGGAGAGCATTTGAGTACCTCTCCTCCTTTCTCGCTCCTGGAGTAGGCGTAGAGAAGTAAGAAGGTGCAAGCGGTGCAGGTGATTGTGGACTCCAAGCTCCAAGAGATCATATTCTGTGAGGTGGAGCAGGTCCTAGAAAAAAAAAAAACAGTTGATCTGAAATGATTCTGCTCTTTAAAACATATTGGAAAATTTATATTAAACATATAAGTACTAAACCACTGAAATGTTGACAATCATCAACAACAATCAAGATGTTAAGCTCTGTGGAGCTGACTAAAGGGTTCAGTAACTTTCTGCTTAGTGTTTTAGTTTGTTTGTACAGTAAATTAACCCTACCAACCAACTACTTTTGTGTTAATTCAATCAACACAAAAGTAAAACATGAAGAAGAGATTCAATATTTAATAGTGAAGTTTGTAAACCCAAGAGATAAGCTACTGTTTCATTAACTTCAAAATCAGTATTTGTTTAAGCATTTAACACATTGTCTTTGATTTTAATAAAGCTGTGCCCCGGTCCTGCGGCCGGATGAGCTAAAAATGGGTAGACAGATGGATTCATGGTCAAACTGAGTTACATTTCCACATGAGAAGATTCTGTCGATCTTTGTGGAAGTTTGGAAACACAGTCTGGACAGCTTAGTGGCTCCAGCAGTGCATAAGAAAAATGTTGAGACCACGCGCAACCTTCTGTCTTCCAAAAGTGTGCCATCCCCTCCCCTCTACCTGCTCCTGTCATTATTACAGCACTGTC
>VUQH01055619.1:0-37923 GCA_015106775.1 Etroplus canarensis | reverse complement strand
CAGCACTGTCTTAACACACCCTGCCTCACTTTAGCACTCACTGTGGCATTAACGTAAACGACCCCTAAAATGGAGCCCTACTGATCCTTTGAACCATAACTTAACCCTGTACAGCAATGTTACAACAAAAAACCCACATACACACGTAAATGACACACAGTGATTCACCACAAGCTGCTCTCAGCTCAAAACAAGGGCTTTTTGTTTTCTTTTTTCAACAATATGACTATTCTCATGACTCATCACAAACACTGCTCTATTTAGACTACATGAACACACAGTAGGCAAACCTGTGAATGTAAACACACACACACACAAAGAAAAATCACACTGAAAATACAAGCACAGAGTGAGATAGAAGATGCAAACACATGCACACAAACACACTCAGTGTCATCCATATTCATGTAGAGACATGTGCAGGAAAATGTACCTAAGGCCAAAGGAGGATACAGTGTCAAAAATAACCTTGAATGGACACACACATACAAGTGTATGAACAAAACAACCACCACAGATGAACTTGAAGGCATCAGCATGCACACAACACTAGCACAGATGGTCACTGGGCTCAACATGCCTGGACAGCTCAGTAATAACATGTTAGTAAGTCAAAGAGGATACTACATTTTTTCAGTTTATGTTAACACACATACACCCCTTCACCCTGTGTGTGTGTGTGTGTGTGTGTGAGTGTGTGTGAGAGAGCATTATCTGTCCCAGAATCTCTCCCTCCCTCCCGTCTTTCTCATCTCCGTCAGCATCGAACAGCAAGTTGACATGTTTTCTTTTTTCTCTGTTTTCCACATCACGCAGAGCTGAACAACAATATGAACTCTCATACCAGTGCTGTGGAGAGTTGATATAGCAGTAGTGGATGTTGGTTTTGCCTGCATAAATGTTGTTTCAACAATGAAGGTGCAAGTAAATGAAAAGACAAGCACAGATATGTGGGGATAGTTCTGGACATTAAACAGCCCACCATGTAACTGTGATTGGGAATTTTTTTAAATCCTGCATGAATCAGTATTTTTTTTTTACAATAAAATCAACTTCCGGCCATGAACTATTGTCATTATTGCAAAAACAAATTTGAGTCACAAATTAAAAAACAGATGATTTGACACTCTTGCTTACAAGTTACACATACATGGCCTAAATCATAAGATGGAGCTGAAAAAGAAAAAGCTATCTTCACTAAATAAATGCTTTATAGTAATTGTAGTTTCAGGAGTAACCAGTGGTGAGAAATGCTGTCTCTGCACACAGTCATCACAAAATCAAAGGGGAATTAAAATTTATTGCAGCAAGCAAGACTATTGCCACTGGTCGTGCATAACTTGCACACCAGATATTGAAAATCAAGGCTTCACTTCTTAAAGGCATGGATTAAACAAGGTGATGGAAACATTGCTCAGAGATTCTGGTCCATATTGACATGACAGTATCACTCAGTTGCTACATGTTTTTCTGCTGCACATCTATGATGCAGTCTCCCATTCCACTACACCCAAAAGGTGCTCTGTTGAACTGAGATGTGGCAACTGTGGAGGCCACTTAAGTACAGTGAACTCACTGTCACGTTCAAGAAACCAGTTTGAGATAATTTGAGGTTTGTGACATAGTGCTGGTGTAAACAGCCATTAGAAGAAGGGTATACTGTGGTCATAAAGGAACGGACATGGTCAGCAACAATACTTATGGTAGGCTGTGGCGGTATGCTCAGTTGGTACTAAGGGGACGAAATTTACCAAGAAAATGTCCCCCACCAAAATTACACTGAACAGTTGATATAATGCAGAATGGATCCATGTTTTCATGTGGTTTGTGTCAAATTCTGACCCTACTATCCATTCGTGGCAGCAGCAATCAAAACTCATCGGACTTCGGTTTTGTTTTGTGTGACACGTTCAGTGGCCATGGCCGTTCAGATGAAGTATGAAATTGTTTAAAAAAAAAAATCAGTTAATGATTCATCTAAAAAAATTGGAATGAAAGCAAACTGAGTACAAAAAATTAGGAGATGGTCTTCATACGCTATTTGCGTGTAGCTGCTTGGTGTATTATTGAAGCTATCTGAGGGTGATCCATTCATAAGCCAGGATAGCTCAGGAGAACTTAACCGTTATAATATTATTGTCATAATATAAAGAGGAAGGCTAGCAATGCTGCACTGAGTTCATTATGAACAAAGGATAGTCAAGAAAGAAGTAGATGATCCTTCTTTGTTTTATGCTCCCTTTAAGTATGATTACAGCCCCATTTCCAAAAAGGTTGGGATGCTGCGTAAAATATAAATACGAGCACAATGAAATTACTTGCAAATTTCCTATACTGATATTTCATTCACAAAATAATATAGAAAACATTTCAAATGTTGAAAGTGGGGCATTTTACTATTTCATTAAAAACACTAGCTCATCTTGAATTTAATGGCAGCAATATATCTCAAAAAAGTTGGGAGAAGGGGAACAATAGGCTGGAAAAATTAGTGATATTACAAAGAAATAACTGGAAGAACAAGTTGCAAATAATAGGTTAATTGGCAACAGGCCAATTAAGTAAAGTGATTGGGTATAAAAAGAACACCTTGGAGAGGCAGAGTCTCTCTAAAGTAAAGATGGGCAGAGGTTCAGCAGTCTGTGAGAAACTGGGTCTACAAATTGTGGACCAACTGCAGAATAATGTTCCTCAATGGAAAATTGCAAATATTTTGAACATTCAATCATCTACAGTACATAACATAATCAAAAGATTCTATGAACTTGGAGAGATTTCTGTGCACAAGGAGCATGGCCTAAAACCATTGGATGCTTGTAATCTTAGGCCCATAGGTGGTACTGCATTGCAGACAAGCATGATTCTGTCATGTAAATCACTGCATGGGCTCAGGGACACTTAAAGAAATCACTGTCTGTATACACAATTGACAGTGCCATCCACAAATGCAGGTTAAAACACTATTATGTAAAGAAGAAGCCATATATGAACATGTTCCAAAAATGGCACCTTCTTCTCTGTGCTAAAGCTTATTTAAAATGCACTGAGGCAAAGTGGAAAACTGTTCTGTGGTCAGACCAATAAAAATTTGAAATTCCTGGAAATCATGGATGCTCTGTCCTCCAGACTAAAGGGGAGAGAGATCATCTGGCTGGTTTTCAGAACTCAGTTCAAAGCCTGCATCTCTGATTATATAGGAGTGCATTAGTGCCTATGGAACTGGCAACTTGTGCATCAGTTTTAGAGCAACATATGCTCCCCTCCGGATGACTATGTCTTTTTCAGGGAAAGCCTTGCATATTTCAGCAAGACAACACTAAACCACATACTGCAGCTATTACAACAGCATAGTTTTGTAGCAGACAAGTCTGAGCGCTGAATTGACCGTCCTGCAGTCCAGACCTTTCATCAATTGAAAACATTTGGTGCATCATGAAATGCAAAAAAACCACAAAGAAGACCCAGGAATGCTGAGCAACAGGCACACTATATCAGACAAGAATGGTACAACATTCCTCTCCCAAAGGTCCAGCAGCTGGTCTCAGTTCCCAGACGTTTACAGACTGTTGTTAAAAGAAGAGAGGATGCTACACTGTAATAAACATCGCCCTGTCCCAACTTTCTTGAGAGATGTTGCTGCCAAGATGAGTTAATATTTTTTGTGAAGTAGTAAAATGTATCACTTTCAACATTTGATTGTTTTTTTATGTTTTTTTGTGAATAAAACATTGATTCATGAGATTTGTAAACCATATTATTGAGTTTTTATTTATATTTTAAAGAGCATCTCAACCTTTATGGAACTGGGGTTGAACACAAAAAGGTGTAGATGACGTCTATCGTCAGCTTTATGCATATACAGTATGACAGCTGACCCATAAAATCTTTCCATTACACTGTACAAATTACATTCAATGCACAATCAGATTTACTGCATAAATGCAGTTTTATGCTCTGCAAGTAATCTGCCTGTTGAATATTGAGAGAATATTTCTCATATCTACACTTCAACATGCTTAAACAAGACTAGGACAACATTTTCTTGTCTGAGTCTCACTTTCTTCTCTGCATTTATGTCCCTGCTACACGCACCTTCTTTTTCTTGACTTTTTCCACATAATGCCTTCACTAAAAACACCAGTGCATTCTGGGTAAACATTAGCTAGAGGTAATAGAATAATTCGTGTCTTATTGGCTCATGAATCTTATGCCCTAGCGAATGGCTGTGTAATATTCAGAATGAAGTTGGTAAATGGCTGAACAGCCTCCACATCACTGTCCATTCAGGGCTGTGATGAAGTTTCATAAGGCTCCATTATCAGACTGCTCTGGGAAACAGTCTTTTATAACAACCACTCTTGCAGTTGGCTTTGTCTGAAAACAAACATTTTCTGATTGGTTAAAAAGGCCACTTCATCCAAATTACAATGTATTTTTTCACTCGTGGGTACAACAAATAGCCTTTTTTAAACACCTTGTGTAGTATTACTATCATTCATATTGCAGTGTCTCTAGAAAACAGATGCTGTTTGGGTTTTGTATTGCTAATGCCGTATGGGTTTTGATTCAAACTTTCTAACTGACAACTAACTAGGAAATTAACTCAACCTCCAAAAATGAATCTGAAATATGATCATGCAAATGTATCATACTTCGTTCCAAGGTCTTTTTCAAAATTAATCAATGAATTCAGGTGTTTCATTCAGTCCAGTTGCCTTAGGAGTATAAAAGCACCTATGAATGGCACCCAAACCCCCTGCGTCTATGCTATCCTTGGTTAGACAAGAGTTTTTAACAGCTAATTAGAGAGCTATACTTTCTGCATAATGATCTTCATGACTAGAGAAGTGTTGTACTCACCACTGCCCCTAGAGGCTAAAGAATGTGATGCACATACTCAGTGTTTCATCCCTTTAGCGAGTGAAGCTCCAAATGCTCTGGTGGTATCTTTGCATCATTATACCCTGAAGAAGGCACAAGCCAATATGTGTTGCTATATTTTTAATGTCTTCAGCCCAATGAAATAAAAAAAATTTACAATTTATTTAGCTTTACCTTGAGTGCCTGGACTTTGATAATTCAGGCTATGGGAGTTGTTTCGGTAAGCTTGCAGTTGTGTTTAACTTGCAACAGGTTCAAAAGTCACTTAAAAAGCAGGAAGCTAAAAACACATGGGCTTGTATTACCTCTACACCATCATACTCCTGTTCCAGCGCTGCACAGTATTGTGGCAGTCCTAGCTGACTCAGCCATCGGGAGATAGACTGGTGCTTCATGATGACAGATAAAACCACACCGGAATGTAGGCAGATATGCGCACACACACACACACACACTTTCTTCTCTCAAACAGAACCTGAAACACAATGAAGAAACAAAATATGATTAATTCAGATTAACCGTTGATCAAAATATCCAAATAAGCTGGCAAAATTCAACTTTGATAGCATCACTAGAAATCAGAGTGTCTGAGTCAACGTCACTTGCATCTTATGACACACAAACTAAGATTATTCATCGTTTCTCTGCCCACCGAACTAGAGTAATGGCTCTGGAATGTGCCAGTTAACTACAAGCCGCATTGTGGAAAGTACAGTCAGATATGAATTGTGCAAGATCACATGCTTGTAGGGGGTATACAATAAACTCCAAAACTATTATAAATAGTTCCAAAACTGATTTGTGTGTGTGTGTGTGTGTGTAGCTGTGTGTGTGTGTGTGTGTGTGTGTGTGTGTGTGTGTGTGTGTGTGTGTGTGTGTGTGTGTGTGTGTGTGTGTGCGCGTCTTACTTGGCTGTGTGATATACATGCAGAAAGCTGTATGCAGCTGTGTTTGCGTGATTTATATAAATGCATCTTCATACATCTGTGTGTGTTTTTGTATGTGTGAACTCTGTTGGTTGGTTATAAAGGATGTCAGAAGAGAAAATGGTGCCATGGACAGACTGTGAGATGCACCTGTAGGGTCCCTCTGTTTGTGTGTGTGTGTGCTTGTTTGTTTGTATTACCCCACGTGAACAGGAATTCCCTTTTGAGCTTTGCCTGTGGCAGGTGGGATTCTTCGGTAAATGGATACACACAGTACCAAAATCATATATTCTCTTCTTGGCCCTGGTGCTAGCCACAATTTAAAATGGCTTCCAAATCCACAAAAAGAAAAAACCCCGACAATCAGAAAAGCTTTTGGCTTTTCAATTTTTCGCTTGGATTTTGTAAATTAATTGGTCCAGATTTGCATGCAATTCTACACCCTTATTTGCCAGACTCATTAGGAAGTGTACAAGGCTGTATGCCACACTTTGTATAGTAAGAGTGTAGATACACATAGACACAGAGAAAGAGAGAGATGGAGAGCAGAAGTGAGAGAGGAAAAAGCTGGGAGGTGAGGCTCTAGTGCGCTAAGGCGTGTGGGAACCTCTGTTGTGGCTCTGATGAGCAGCCTCTTAATTACATTTACAGCTAAGTGGAGCAGAAGCAGAAGAGCAGCCGCTGAGGCTCGAGTGAGAGTGGTCTGGGGCAAAACCTAACCAAGGCTCTTGGCTCTTCCAGTTCACACCCTGATAACCCTTTTCTGTCATTAGCTCTCACCAGTTCAATACCAAAGTCATCTTCTCACCTCTCTTCCCTCTTGCACCACCTACTTTTCCTATCCACTTGCCTGATTTCTGGTTTTCTCTCCGCCTTCTCTCCTTCTGACACATTTCCCCCTCCCAGGGCCATTCCTGCTGTACATGTTTTCAATTAGGCAGAAGGGAGACAGGGATGGAGGTCTGAAGGGAGAGCTCGGGAGCAAGAGGAAGGGTTTTACACCTCTGATCCACAGAAGCGTCTTAATGAGGGATTTGAGGCAAGGGAGGGATGAAGCAACAGAGGGATGGAGGCAAGGCAGGCACCTCAACACCTGCAGGGGTGGGGAATATGATAAGCGTGTGTATTTAAATGTGTGAACGTCTGCATGTGAAGGGGGTTGTAAGTGTGCAAGTCACAATGTGCGGCGGTTGTCTATGTATACTACACTGCATGTGTGTAGGTGTTTATTTATATGAGTAAGTCAAGTGAAAGTGTGTAAGAACCAAAATGGGTCCAGCAATGAATATGTCTGCTTATGTTAACAGTGTAAATCTGATGAAATCACTTTAAGGGAACCAGCTGTGCTCATTTCCAACTCCATATTTATATTCTTAGACTCTACTAGGGTAGCTCTGCATGATTTACTGTTCAAAATATTCCTTAAACTTAAACTGGACCTTTGTGTAGCCACTCATTTCATCCAGACTGAAACAAGCCAGTTTAGCTCTCTACCACCTTCTGACTGGCTGTCCCTCATAAAGTGAAATTTTAAACACCAAGTGGGTGGGGTATATGTGCTGACAGCCAGAGCTATGTGCCTTATTAGGATATCAACTCTAACTGACATCATACAGAGCTATGGGTAGAAAAAACTGTCTAAAACAGAGCGTTTCAAGCTTTGTCGAGTTTATTATGAACCTCCACCATAGTAACAGAATGTAGACATAGGACAGAAAAGCATACCAAGCCCCTTTTAAAGTGGTGGACTGACATGATTTAAGAGAGGTAGCTGAGATGAGCTATTTGTGTTTCCAAACCATCTCAAACCAGATAATCCCTAAAAAAACCTGCCAATTTACATCACAGAAAATGTATTGTTAAGAAATAAACCTTTGATCAGCATTATTAACATCAATTAGTAAACAATATATTTTCCACTTTTAGCACACTACCCTTGTCCTAACCACATTCATACAAGTCACAAACACACACACATACACAACATATATATTTATTATATATATGTACTGTATATATAATATATATGCATATACTGTATATATAGACACACATACACAGAGGAATGGCTGAGCTACATAAAGGCTGATAAAGAATAATATATGAGTGTAATCAATGTTGTTCTAACCATGGTAAGGAAACTGCACGCCATCGTTTTCATGTTTTATCTTCCTCTCCTGCACACTCGCCAAATGGTGCTGCACTGAAAGTGAAGAAGGGTATTGTTAACAATGAGATAGGGAAAGTGTGAGAGAAAAAGAGAGAGAGACAGAAAGAGAGAACAGGAGAGAAGGGAAGAGAGTTACGAGTGAGCATTTGTGTATGGTGGAGGTAGTGAATCACTGATAATTGACAAAACATTAGGCATGACAGTGGATTTAAGGTGAGGATAAGAATAAATGAAGGCTTGAAGCTAAGTGAACAAGAGAGGGGTTCAGGTACTGAGGAGGTAGACACAGGAGTGTTATGTCCAAAGCTGAATGACAGAAGTAGTTACTGCCAAAACAATGGAGACACTAACATAAAGCCTTAATGAAGGTTTCTGTAAGCCATTACTTCAACTTTGATCTTGGCATTTATTCCTAGCATGTGGAGCTATTTGGTGGATCATTTGGCTTTTTATTATTTGCCTAAATCTCCTTTATTTTGGCAGATATTTGTATTTCTGTCATAGACTGAGACAAATCTGAGAAAACCAAGTTTTAATCATTTTCTATTTCAAGTCTACATACCTTTTATTCATATGTTTGAGTATATGGTTGGACAGTACACATTTTAAAAACTTATGTGCTATGGTTTTATTTTGTTTGAAACAAGGACCAACAGATCCTTGTCAATCATGGCCATTGCTTTCAATGTTATAATAACTAAGCGTATTTCTCTTGGCAAATGCTCAATTTTTTAGCTTGAGCTGCACTCAAGTGTTATGGTTTCTCTAAGGTGAGTGATCAAATTGTGCCACAGAGCCTTAAGAAAGGTAAGTGGATGTTCTGAGGGGCATCCAGGACTGTGTACATGACCAGAGTAAAAGCAGGTGACTGAGGTAGGGAGTCTGGAGAAGTGATAAAGTCAGATGGCGGCATCAGTTTGAACTTTGGTGGTGGGGTGGGAGTCAGGCAGGAGGATGCAAAAGCTTCATGATGATTCTGTAGGCGGTGATAATTGTGGGGTGGGGTAGGAGGGTACCTGCATCCATGTCGTTAGGCCATGCACTGGACTGGGAGGAGCTGGCAGCAGGTGAACGTCCAGGGTAGAAAACATCATCTGTGGGGCTCTCCATCTCGCTATCGTCTAAGGACTTCCTCTTGGTGGAGCTGCAGACGTGAGAGGATATTTGGTGGTTGGAATAAAAATGAAGGCAGAAAGAGAGGAGGGCAGGTTTTTTTAGATTTTTATAGATGAATCATGGCAAGGAATGCATGGATCAAGTATACAACACCTAGCAGAATTGAGAATGTTAAAGTTATCATATAAACAGACTTAATGTTTTGCATTTTAGAGGAAACAAAACCACAGTCTTGGAGCAAAACAAAAAAAGCACAAGAAATGGAACAGGAAGAAACAAAGAAAAGACAGACAGCAGAGACAGCGACACATTATGACTTTCTATAAGTGTTTGTGTGTGTTTTTTCTGTGCATGTGTCTCATTAATTTATATCTTGTATATCTTTTAGATAAATCTCAGGTTTATAACTACCTCCGTGGAAGGTTTGCGTACAACTCCACCTCAGACCTAAAGTGACAGCAGATGACAGAGGTAAGATTATAGAAGGAAAAGGTTAAGAAAGACCCAAAAGAGTAAAAAACAGAAGGAGACATCACACATTCATAAAGAGGAGAGCAGTTAGCTGAGAGACATACACATATATAAAGAGGTTTAAAGACTGGGAATGGACTCATAGTACTACACACCACTCATAGCAAGAAACCTCAATGAAATGGTGTACTGGAGCCATCTTTGTGATAACAGGCAATATACCGTTGGCAAATATTACAGTACTGTGATTTCACACTTCCCTCCAGTTTGCCCTTGGCATCACAAACCAAGGCAGAACTGCTAAAGCCACATGGTGGTTTCACCCACTAGAGGCTCTACTTATGGTAGACAGCTGTACCTCTACGTGATGTTTCCTGTGTAACATATACCTTATGTGTAAACATCGTTGGCCATATTTACCTGGTGGAAGGAGGGGAAGTGAGGGTGCGCCGCCCCAGAGCCACCTGGTTAATGTTGTAGTAACTGGGGCTGCTGTCCAGGTCAGCCAGTGAGAAGTTAGGACCTGACGCTGTGGCTACAGGAGCTGATAAGGACAAAAATTAAAGATGGAGAGAAAAGAAAAGGGAAGTGTGAAAGGAAATATGCAAACATTAATTGAGAGGATATGTATAATACAAAATGTTTAATTCTTTTTTGACAGAGGAAAATGATCCACATAGTCGGACTGTGTCATACTGAATTGCACTGGCCTCCTTCAAAATAAACACATCATCAAAATGATGTACTGCTTTGTTGCGGTTTTTATTTACATTTAGAAAATGAATGTAACGCATAATACAAATCATATTTGTTAGCATTGTAACTGTTCAGGTGCAGGCCTTATGCCTGCCTGTGTTGGGCTTTGTTTTTTCTACTTACTCTGTGACACTCTGACCAGCTCTGCCACATTCCACACCCCTGAGGTGACGAAACAGTCCTGGAAACTCAGGTGCCCTGTACAGACAAGGAGTCAGGGCTTAGTACACATAAAAGGTTTGGGACACACACACACATATACAGAGAAGCCTAAAAATCACAATATTCCATCTGTAACTCTGCTGAGCAACATCTATACAAACTGTGTTTGCTAACTGGATCCAGAATTTAAATATACTATATGAACAAAAGTACTGCTTTACCTACATATTACACTTACAGGAGCGTTTATGACATCCCATTCTAAATAAATAGGCATTAATATGGAGCTGACCCCCTCGCCCCTTTGTTGCTATAACATCTTCCACTCTTTTAGGAGGGCTTTTTACAAGATTTTGGAGTGTGACTATGGGAATTTTTGCTCATTCATCCAGAAGAGCATTTGTGAGGTGACACTCTCATCCGCCAATGTTGGACAAGAGGGTCTGGCTTGCAATCTCTGTCTAGTTCATCTCAAAGGTGTTCGATGGGTTGAGGTCAGAGCTCTGAGCGAGTCAGTCAAGTTCCTCCATACCAGACTCACCTAACCATGCCTTTATGTACGTTGCCTTGTATATCAAGGCACAGCCATGCTAAAAACTTAACCCTAGTACTGCAGGACCTTAATATATTTATGTCCCAGATAAGTTTCGTGTACTGCCGGTCGTCTATATATTGATAACTTCCAGTGTTTTCATTCACTGCCGGTTGTCTAGCTGTTCGTATAGATGGCAGTACTAGGGTTAATGCCAAAGCGCTAAGATTTCCCTTTACTGGAACAAAGGGGCACATGCCAACTCCAGAAAACCACTCTGATAACATTATTCCTCCTCCACCAAATGTTACAGTTGGCACAATGCATTCAGGCAAGTAACATTTTGGCATTAGCCAAATCCAGACTCATCCATCAGATTGCCAGATAAAGAAGCATTATTGGTTTCTCTACAGAACATGTTTCCACTGTTCTAGAGTCTGATGGTGATATTTTTACACCACCCTCTCTAATGCTTGGCATTATGTTTGGTTATGTAAGGCTTGCATGCAGCTGCTTGGCCATGAAAACGCATGCCATGAAGCTCCTGGTGCACAGTTTTTGTGCTAATAATAATGCCAAAGGAGGTTTGAAACTCTGCAATTGTAGAGTCTGCGGAGTGCTTTTACACACTATGCACCCTCTCTGTAACTTTACATGGTCTTCCACTTCGTGGCTGAGTTGCTGTGGTTCCTAAGCCCTCCTACTTTGCAAAAACACTTAAAGTTGATTGTAGAATATCTTGGAGAGACAAAATTTCATGAACTGACTTGTTGCAACAGTGGCATCCTCTTACAAGTTCGAAGCTCAAATTCAGTGAGCTCTTAAAAACGACCCATTCTTTCACAAATGTTTGTAAAGGCAGACTGCACAGCTACAGTAGGTGTGTGACTTTATATACCTGTGCCAAAAAACCTGATTTCAATGATAAAGAAGTATGGTCCAATACCTTTGTATTCCAATTCCTTCTTCTTCTTCTTCTTCTTGTCTATATAGTATATGTTAAGACTGATGAAATGTTCACACTATTACAATTTTGTTTTAAAACATTTGCTACATTTACATCACATGTCCACATAACTGTTATTTTAGGGCTCTGGATGAGTTTTAGTTTTGGAATCTATGAGGCACACACCCATGTTTGATGCCTGATTAGGTCTCATTAATCACATCTATCTTTCTTAGATTCATCACGTTACAGTCCTTGAGCCCCAGTGGTTACAGTAATTCAACATAACGACTTACAGTTGTTGCTGCCCTTGTTGCCTTTGTTAGCATCTGTTTTGCAGCTAAATTCTGCCTTTTATCATCCTACTATTACCCATGTGTACATGAGGTATGCTCAGTGTATGTGACTAATCACATCATATCCATTTTCAGCTCTTAAGTAAAGATGGAGATTATATCTGAATTGGTGCTAAAATGCTCATCTGTTTGAAAATTCAGTTTTACGAAGAAAACGGATTAGTGTGGATGTAGTTTAATAAGCATGGAATAAATTCTAGGATGCTTACTTAAGAGTGGTTGGACATGGACACGTATGAGTGTGTATATACCTACCATTGGGTGGTGGTTTGATGTCTGTGTCCCCTTGTTGGCTGGAGCTATCTGATTGTCCAGATTCTACATGAAAACATAGACAGGGAGGAGAGACAAAAACAAACGGTTAGGATCTGGTTTGCATGCTGAAGAAACTAATAAAAAAAACATACTGATAAGTGTGCAATGTCTCAATGAATCATAGCTGTGTATTCATGCTGCCAAGAATGTGATATTTGAGGTGTGAAAGGGAATAAGAGGGACTTACAGTATGTGCTGGGGTATGGTATACATCTTGTGAATGCATGTGTGTGTGAATTCACACATTTTTGTGTGACAGTGTTGTATCTAAGAATGTTCTCTCCTGTTTCCCTCTGTCCCTCCAGACTTAAGGTGCGATGATTTACACTGTGCTGCTATGCCATTTAGTATCTAACCACGCAATCATATCCCTCTCCCTAATCCTATTTAATACTTTCTTGCTGTTAGGGATTTAGTCTGCGTAAACAGAGCACCTTACACACACACACACACCTAACTATGCACACTCACTCTCAATCTGTTTCTTTCTGTGATTTTTTCTTCATATTTTAATACACGTTGTAATCCCTACATGAGCACACACCCACACACACACATATACCCACACAGATCAAGACATAAGACTGACCATACCAGGCTGGCTGTCAAGAGCCATTTGAGGCACAGTATGTTAAAGTTGAGGAGAAGGGCTGGTTTCCCTTTGGAATCAAACACACACATTTGCAACCTCCCCACACGTGTTATGACTGGCCTGCTCAGGCCTCACTCACATGAGCAAACAAACAACACAGGGGCACAATTAGTTCTGAAGGAGCTACAGGCTGAAAGGGGAGGTTGCAATGTGAGGCTGTGTAAGTTAAGTTCTGAGAAAAGGTTCTCCGAACGAGGAGTGATTCTGAGTGAATTAGTTGGTAAATGAGACTGAGTTCCATTTCCTGGACTGGAGTGGTGTGACGTGGGGTGCTGATGCTATTGGCTGTCCATTCAGACCTAGCTAAATTGTTGCTAGCTAGCAAGCTAGCTAAAAGAGGTGTTTATCTGCAGGCTGTAGGTGATAACAGAGCACACAGACTCCTGCCAGCAGCACTTGCCTTGCAGCCACACTAAGCCACAGATTACTGAGCAGAAACAATAACAGACCTGTCTCGCTGCCTACGAAGCACTGCTTATCCACAGAGAGTGGGGCGAGACAGACAAGAGTGAGAATGAAAGAAAGAAAGAGCACAGAAATGAAAGAGAGCTTCTTTTTCCCCTCTCTTCTCATGCAGAATCTCTCACTCTTCTGTGTCTCTCACTGGCTTGGTGTAATCCTGGCAGCCATCTTAGAGCTTGGCAGCCATCTTAGCATTGGCGGTAGTGCCACATTCCAGCTAACTGACGGCACTCACTCCAAACATACGAGGCTGCGCCCCCACCACGCACGCACCCAGACACATTCAGACACACACACTCATATGTGCACAAACAGTGAGGTACACACACAAGAGTAAACATATATGATGGCCAATGAAAGCTGTTGAGAAAACAACCTCACTTCAATCGACTTTTTACCGACGTGTAGTATTTCACCACAGGGCTCTACATTAATGTAAACACTATTTCTCACACCGTCCATACACTGCTTAGATACACTGCATCCTTGCTGTATGTGCAACATGCTTTATAGATATCTTACAATAGAAAGAGTCATGAATGTCATCAAACAGTGAAGTTTTCAAAGTAACTTTAGCAAAACCTGTTTCCTACTCTAATATTTCATTTGGTAGAGCTGCTTCAAGAAAAATTTTATCAGGTCATATCATATATAGCTTATGCATATTATTATCATAGTTTGTTTTAGCTCACGTTGAGAAGTTTGGAGACAAAGTCAGAGAGGCAAAGTTGAGACAGTTTGGACATGTGTAGAGAAGGGATAGTGGATGTACTGGGCAAATGATATTGACAATAGAGATGCCAAGCAGGAGGACAAGAGGAAGACCACAGAGAAGGTTCATGGATGCAGTGAAGGAGGATCTGCAGAGGGTTGGTATGACAGAAGAGGATGGAATGGAGGCAGATGATATGCTGTGGTGACCCCTAAAGGGAGCAGCCGTCAGGAGCCATGTGTCTACTCCCATAGTAGTTCTATATTTATATTTACATTAGACATATGATTATTTACAGTAACAAGTACAAATTGAAGGTTTAATCAATTCGTAGTCCGTTCCTGCTACCTCCTAAAAAATGTACCTTTGGCTGCTTCCTTATAGTTTCCCCCAGGGGGTCGCCACAGCAGATTAAGCAGCACTGGTAATTTGGCAAGGGTTTTACAAAGGATGCCCTTTCTGACCCAACCCTCCATGGTGAGAGGGGCTTGTGTCCTCACCTGGAATTGAACCAAGGACCTTCTGCTTGAAAGGCAAATGTGTTAACAACTACACTACAGGGACATGGAGCTTACAAATGACTGCTACATAAACAACAGAATTGAAATCAGAATATTATGTTTTGTTTTCTTAACAAAAATAAATAAGTTTACACTATCTCACAATACATAAACTGACATCGAGGAACTGTTCTCATTAACATCTTCATTTATTATCCCTTCTATAAAATGCTGACACCACCCCCGATTTAGAATTATATACTGCATATCTTACTGAGTAACAGAGAACAACTGATTTTCAATATGGACATATATTCTGGAAACACCCTGTTCTTGGTAACTCTGTTTTTTTTTGTAAACTGCCAATTGTTGGCCTGACATGACCCAAACATGTTTTGCTGTTGCAGAGGTGTGAAAGCTAAGGCTCATGGTATAGATAAGAGGCTGTCACAAAGATATGAGTAGCAGCAGGAAAACTGATAGCTGTTCTCAACATCACCCTGAGGTCTGGACTGGCCAAACCACATCTACTCTCACAGTGCATGAGACAGAACGATACCATGACTCCTATTATTTTACCTATTATTCATCTCATTTATTATTCCAAGTGAAGAATTTTTGATAATGTGTTTCCCCATCTACAGAATTTATTTAGCTCTTGAAAAACTTTTCCGGGAACTACAATATAAGATAACCTATATAGATAATGAAGCTATCAACAGTTGTGGCTCTAGTGCTCTGAGCTCAGGCTCCTTAACCAACTAAAACTGTGCTTACAACACATCACTATATCACTCATTGGAAAAAGGTGCCACTGTTGAGTTCAGCAGTGCATCATAAAGCTGTACAGACAAGTGAGGAGGACAGGGCGAGAGGGAGGTAAGACAGAGGTCTGGTTGCTGGTTATCACTGCTGTGCAAGCTGCAGCCTACAACAGCAGCCACAACCCCCCACAAGCCCCTTATCTTGTCACCGCAGCCCCCTAAAGCCCTCCCTTCAGCAACCCCAATCATAGTCCTGCAGCCCCTCCCTCCCCTAGATGCACCTCTGCCTCCTCCACCAGAAAGCCATGTCTAACTTCAAACCTTTCAGCCTACTTTGTAGCCACTTAAACCCAGTGAATTAAAAAGACTATATACAAAGCAAAACAGTACACATCGTGATCTGATGACGTACACAAGACACACATGCAAATTATGCATTTATATCAATGTTTGGTGAGCTTTGCAAATAAAGGTAAAAAACCATTTTAACAATTGGTGCAGCACTGTCATCACACCTTTGTGCAGATTGCATGTTGTCCTATGTTCTTCCTGTGCAATTCTAAACTGGCCATAGATTTGAGCGTGAATGGTCTGCCTCTCTGTGTTAGCACTGGACTAGACTAGACTAGTCATTAACTGAAGATAAGCTTAAGCTAAACTTTGGCTTTGTACTCAGTTTTTTGCTTGCCTTCACTTTAGTGAAAACAGCATGAAATATTCAGCAAGTGATGATGAAATTTTGAGGTTATAAGTAAATGGTAAAGCGATTAGCAACAAATTGCACCTTGAGCAACTAAATCTTGTTCTGTATGAATAAACAAAAATAAATAAATGTTAATTTTAATCCTAAAAGTTTGACATGCAACAACAGAGATGAGTACATGTTTAAATGTTTAATTATTACACACTACTTAGTTTATAATAAAAAAAAAAGATGTTATTTTAGTTAGTTTTTGTTGAGAATCTGCTTTCTCACTGTACTGGATTTTTGCGACTGCAGCTTAAAGATGACTGCAGAATTTCTCTACAGGCTCCAGAACAAATCTCACGACCCCACACCACAATCAACATAACCCAAGTCATCACGGCCTTGACATACAGTACTGTGGTTGTGCTCTCTCATTCGCAATCCTTCTTACCATCTGTCTGACATCCGGCATTCATTCCTGTGGCTTTCCTCAGCATAAATTCCATAAGCACTGGGTTGTCTTCATCATCATTTTTTAAAATATATGATATACTCATCTGGTTGTCTAAAATCACCCTATTGCACAAATAATCTTTATAAAGCCTCTCTGCATTTTCATCTGTTAAAATTTCTTTATTACTTCTTTGGCCTTACCTCCAGGACAGTTAATCTCCAAGATCAGAAACTCATCTATCATAGCACCCATTCCAGCACGCAACCAATCAACCCAACACCTATCCATGAGCTGTGGATCAAGGTTTTAGCTCAGTGGCCTTTTGGACTGTTCTAGTGACCAACAGGTGTTAGAGGGAAAACAAAGTTGCCAGTAGCGCTACTACAATAAGCCCAAACAAATTTCATCATCTGAAAGTACTCTGCATCCTGCAGTGACAGACAGAACTGAAAGTGCTCAAATCATATTTTCCCAAGTGTAAAAACTGAACCACTAATGAATTTAAACATATGATTAAAGCAAAGAGAAAATTCAGGTCAAAACTACATCTCTGTGATTTGAGGAAAAGCTTCGATGTATGAGATCATTGCTCAAGACTGGGATGATGCTTTAGCTTGGGATAGATAAATTCTGATTTATGCATGTTACCTACATAGTTCCTAGGTTTTTCTTCTTTAACAGTTACACTGCAAATATAGACCTAAAACACTGAGAGGCTTAAACCCTTTAAACAAATGGCAGGCTTTTGCGATGCACTTACCATGATTGTTCATATTGTTTCTTGACAGTGAAAATGTGATTTATTGGTTAGCGCTGGTCAAAAAAGGAAGTAACAAGTGGGCTCTACAGTGGCACATCACTGTTTGACAGATTCATAAACAGTGCTTGTCATTTGTGAGTATGTGCGGTACAACCATGGACACTGCCAACATCAACATGAAAACCAACAAGTGAGCTAATGTACTCTGTAGCCACATCAAACCAGCGTGTGTCCATATGTGTGAGCATGCATGTGTGTAACTACCAGTATGTGTTGAGATTCCCCTCCTTGTTGGAACAAATGTCAACTCCACTTCTCCCCCTCCATCTCCTCCTCCCCCTCTGCTTTTCTCTCCTCTCCTCTCCTCCCCAAAACACAGGATAACGCAGTACAGCCTCCCAATTGGGTTTCGCTTAAGAGGTTTATCGGTATGTTGCTAAACATTCTGACCTTTTTTTAATCCTTAATGCGCTTAAAATGTTCCAAACCCTCCTAATCCCCCTGGCTATCCCACACAGATGTTCACTCAGCTCTTTTATTGGACGTTATTTTATTTTTTTACCCTTTTTGCTTTTATTTATTTGTATATATATATATATATATATATATATATATACATATATACACACACACACACACACACACACACACATACATACATATATGTGTGTGTGTGTATTTAAGTCTGTGTCATATGATGGCACATTTCTGTTTCTGTGTTAATAAGTTGTCATCACTTCTGCTATTTAGTGTATATGTGTGTGTATGTATGCAACAATGCTTTTGTCCTAAAAGTGCTTAACCAGATCCCCATGTGGTGAAACAGAAGTGTGAATGTGACCTTTATAAATTTTCACTCTGTTAGAGGAAAAACTTATAAGTTACTTAGAAGTGAAACTTTTAGAGTGAAATCTTTTAGAGTCATAAGAGAATGAAAATGTCACTGGAAACTGAAAAATCTATGGTGTAATTAGCTGTTATACACACTCACTGTTTGTCTGGCATATACAGCATATACACTATGTATTACAAATCTGCACATGCACAAATGTTTATGTGAATGTACAAATAAATGTATGTCTCTATATATGTATACATGTATGTCTGTGTGTATTTGTGTTTGTGTCCCTGTATCACCGTGCCACTGTGCCAGGCAGGCTGTGAGGCGGGGTGGCAGAGTAGGGCTCTGTATGTGCGGTGCGTATGTATGTGTGTGTGTATATGTGTGTGTGTATGGAGCAGGTGTGCCTGGCCGCCCTGCGCAGCTTGCTGCCCATCTGTGCTCCCGTCTGTGTGCCGCCTGCGCCCACGCTCTGCCAACAGCACCGCACCATGGCAAGAAGACCCAGGAGAGAGGGATGCTGAGAGACGAGGGGAGGGATGGAAAGAAACAGAGAGATGGAGGGAGGTGAGGGAGGTGGGAAGGAGAGAGGAGTGAGGGGGAAGAGCAGAGGGAGGAGCAGAGAGGAGGGATTACAAGGCTTCAGGGTATGGAGGATGGGGAAGGAAGTGACAGAAAAGTGGGAAAGGGAGCGGGTTATGGGTCTGGAGAGTATGCATGAACTTGCAGGCAATGAGTGGAATGGGTGATAGTCAAGAGTGGCGGTTTGGAGGGTATTTGGCTGGCTGGATGCCCATACATACCCCATTCCTTATTTATTCTCCACTGTCCTTCTTCCCTCTCGATTCACCCACTTATCCTCATCCTACCATCAATTTTTTTTCTCCATCAGTGCAATTCATTCTGTACTCCAATGTTCCTCCATCACTGGGCATATTTTTTCCAAAGACGTTGGCTTTATAAAGTCACCAGATTATTCCCAGGCTGCTACAATATATGTTATGTTAGATATGTTAGATATAGGATACCCAAAATTGGATAGCTTGCATTAAATTAGCCAGCCCAATGGCCTATAGCCTACTTTCATAAGTTCTTAGTATAAGGTCATAAAATCCCAACATATAACAGTTACACTAATTTTAAGCCTTTCAGTAATGTTTGTTGCTATGTTCAGGATTTTATGTGCAAAATCATATACTTGCGGCATTACAGTAAGCCTAAATGCTAACTTTATAAAATGTACCTTCGGCTGCTCCCTTATATTCTCCACCATGGGGTTGCCACAGCGGATTAATCCGCATTGGTAATTTGGCAAAGGTTTTACACAGGATGCCCTTCCTGACGCAACCCTCTATGGTGAGAGGGGCTGCTCACTCTGGCAGGTGTAAAATGTTCCAGGAGAGCTATGAACTGATGTACACACCAGGTCTGGTTTCACAGGTTTTACATTTTTCACCCATAATGCCCTCCTCTACAAGTTTACTGTATTGTACTGAAAATGAGTAATGGACTTAGTATCTGCAGACAAGCCATGGCATGATTCCTTAAATCACAGCATGTGAAACAATGCATTGTAACAACCTTTCCAGTACCAGAAGCTTGTCAGATTCCTCCAGGTTACCCATTTTGACCAAAAAAAAGCTAAAAAAAATGCAAATAAAGTGAAAAATACCAAAATACCAGTAGTTTTGCTTTTTTCCTTTTCAGAGGACGGTCTGAGGAATGTTCATAATGCTGTATGCACTGTAAAATGATATAAACTGGACAGGTTTTGAGTGCTTCTCAACTCTAAGCAGATGTGAGACAACACACGCCCTAAAAAGTCACCACCTGGATTTAACTTAGCAAACAGGTAAGAGCATTCCACTGGATAATTCCTGCAGCGTTGAATACATTTTGGTTAGTGACAGGTTATTTATTTCTAACTTTGGCATTGAGCAGCTTCCCATTTCTTAAACAACCATGTAGCAAGACATATCCTGTGGTCATGGAAAAGCTGATACTCCCTTTCAGCAATTTCAAATTATTGGTCTGCATCAAGCGAAGGAAACAACTAAGGAGATTGGTGAAACTTCTAAAACTGGGTTAACAATTGTCCAAAAAATATTCAAACCTGAAAGGATAGAGATGAACTATCATCTTCGAGGAAGAAATGTGGTTGAAAAAATCTTGAACAATCATGAGCGGAGATCACTTCAACATTTTGTGAAATCATATCTTAAAAAATTAACAGTAGCACTCAGAGCTATGATTAAAGTGAATGTAAGAGCATTTCCATACACACAATGTCAAGAGAGCGCAATGAACTGTCCTTTAGGCCCAAAAATGGGATGAAGCTCAATGTGAAACACACGTTTAAAAACCAGAATGCCAGTGACATAGAAGCTCATCCAGCTCACAATTACCAGGTTATTGCAATGTAATAATTCTGTGAAGTACAGAAAGAAAATGTTCTTGTCATTGGTTGGCTGTATTGCAAAATAAATAAAAATGAAACTCCACTGAGAGGTGATGGAGACTGCCGAACAGTCATATCCAGGATACATGCCCTAGTTCTTAACTAGCCCTAACCTAGCTTAAGTCATTATTATCCCATAAATACAGTAATGACCAGATCTCTGTACAAGTGGCAGAGGGGGCATGTAGAAACACTCATTTTATGAACATTACAATCCAGAACAACACTCTCAGGAGTAGCAATTCTCATGAAAATGGAAAATATGACCTTGATCTTGAGCACAGTTTGGGTGAAGACCCATAGGGTGGTTTGATTACTCTGTACAAATTTCACTAAAATCTGACCAATACTCTAGACATTCTTGTGGATTGGGGAACGGCAGAAGATTGAAGTCTTGCCATGGCAATAGGTCATGGGTCCTTCAGCATGATGAGCTAACAATGTTACTCAAAGAAAGATGGTGATTTGGATATTTGATCTTCTATGGTGCTTAAAATAAAAGTTTTAAGGAAGTTGGAGAAACTTCAAGAACACCATTTAAGCATAAGTTGAAAAAGATTAGGTCTTGATATAAAAAATAGCACAATAACGTAAGTCTGCTCATTTCTTAGGTGAATTAGCCATATTAATGAAAGGGATTGCCTCCCCAGATGTCACCAAAAAAAGGTTTACCAGGGACACCTTTTGCAGTCATGCTGTCAATGTAGCCTAGGCATTGTGGCTCATTTAAAGCCATAAAACCAAGTCAGAATACTTTTAACGTATAATGATCAGAGGTGCAATCAGCCCCTTTTCCAGCACTGACACGACACTGAAGACATAGGTTTGGATATGTGAGACTTTGAAGAATCGGGACTATTTGGCAAATCTTTGTCAAGCACAAGAGTGATTACACCCAAACATGCCAAAGTTGTATGCAAAGGAGTGCTATATAAGTCTCCAGAAGCAATTTCATTGGACTCAGACAAATACAATGGAAATGTCTATTATGGTTAGATGTAAACTTTTTGGAAGAACTAAACACTGAACAAAGAAGAAAATGATTGTCAGGAGTAACCAGTCCAAAAGCCAGGTTCTGCCATGGTATGAGGCTGCATCGATGCATTTGATGAGGATAACTTGCACTTCTGTGAAGGCATCATTAATGCTGAAAAGTACCCTAGGCTGTGTTCAGGATGACATCCTTTCTTGGCATGATTTAATGAAAAATCCCATTTTGCATGCATTACCAAGGCATGGCTTTGTGGAGGAGGATGTGGGTGCTGGACTGGTCTGCCCGTAATTCCAATTTGTCCCCAGTAAAGAAAGTGTGTTGCATTTTAAAATACAAAATGTAGCAGTGAAGGCCATGCACTGTTGCACGTCTTAAGACTTGTTTGCAAGCAAAATTATGCCTAAAATACTTGATCATTTTGTGCCTTCAGTCCCTAAAATCTGTGTTGTGAAAAGGAACTGCAAAATTACAAAGTGGTAAATAATTTACAAATCATTGTTTTAATATGTTGTAAGACTTGAAGTTAATGTATGTCCTCATTTTAAAACTTAATACACCTTTTGTGGTGGAAGAAATAATGTGCTGTTATATTATTCTCTGAAATACAGGTCAGCAGTAATTCACAAATCACTGTGTTGTGTTTTAATTTTATCATGCCAAGTTTTTCAACAAGATCCCTTGGTATAGTCTATGTAAAAGTTTCCTTTACCAATAAAGGCAATAGAAGCTTTTGTGAGACAGGAACCCTTCTAAGTACCCCATGTGGTTACGGTGATCATTGCTATGCAATGCGGTCACAGAAGCCTCCAAGAGTACACTGATTCATAATTAATATAGACAGTCAAGTGTAAATGAGATTCTGTGCTTTGGAGCCATGCTGACGAGACTTGCCTTTGGATAGACATTCAAAGTCCTGAAGGAGCGCTAGGGCTCAAGGAGCAAGAATCCTACTAAAGCTGACACAAGAAGACACAGAGCCCAACACACATACACATACATACACATGCAAGCACACACCTCTACAAATGTACTCTTCTATGAATATATTAAAAATAAAAAGTGTACCAACACTGAATTAATTTGTTCTGCCTGTGCATGTGTCTACAAAGTTGTGTTAGCTGGATATCAGTATAAAAACTTCACATTATGTACATCTAAGCTGCTTCATTAACAGCAACTAAAGACAGAGATGCACGTGTGAGTGTATGTGTGGCTGAGGCTGGGGGCCCCCAGCACGGTTCACGACCCAGCCTAACAGAGTGTGAACGTCCCCCTGCCGAGCTGATACTGATATAACTGTCCTGTAAGTGGTGTTGACACCAGCATTATTACCCTGTCAACCTTCATCTCTACTCAGCTTAAAGGAGTCAACCGGGTGGGGGCCCAAACGTGTTAAGGACCAGTGTCTTTGCAATGCCCTGGTCCAGCCCAAATAAATACAGCTGCACAAAGGCCGGAAAGGGAAAAAGAAGGGGAACATGTGGGAGGGAGAAGGAGGGAGGAAGAAGGCGGTACACTTATTCTCACTATTCTCACTACCTACGTGGCTTTCACAAGACACAAACATCTGAATTGCTCTCACACATGCCAAAAGGATGGCTGCAGTAGGTGGTTATCACCACCAGGTGGCATTTTCCTGGCACATGTAGACCATGGTGAAATGCAAATAAAGCAACAAGGCCTTGGGCCAGGCGTCTCAGTTAGCTCAGACTTCACTCTCTAGACTGCAGAGCAGCCAGGAATGGAGAAAATGGAGACAAAGAGATGAAAAGGGAGAGAGAGATGTGATGTGAATAAAATCAAAGTGAAATATGGAGCCGTGAATTTTATTGAGATGTGAGTAGGAGCTTATCCCTTCTGCATTTTGCCCTCAGATAGCAAGACCCTTACGTAGCGTGCACACTATCATGTTCAAAGAAAGTGTTTCAAATCAAAATGCCTTCCACTTTGCAACATCAGGAGCTGAGCACTGTTCAACAAAGAGACAGAGACAGACAGAGGGAAGCCTTCCAGAAAGTGCAGAGACACAGATATGCGAGCTATAGATTTGCAAGGAAAAGAACATGATCAGTAAATGAAAACAAATAAATAAATGAATAGCACTGTGTCAGTCTGCAGATTTGCAGCTGAAGAAAACAAAAGTGAAAGAATGACAAAATTTTGCAAAAAGAAAACAGCGAGAAGAGAAATTAAAAGGTAGCCTGGAAGAATGAGGAATGAGAAGAAGTACAGTATGAGAATCATCTCACAGTTCCAAGCAACTTTGCAAAAGAAAAGCTGGAAATGTTGCAGAAAAAGTACAGTACTAAGCTGAGTATAGAACTGAAGAGCAAGGGAAGGCCTGTGTTGAGACTTAGATTTCTCCTCCCCCGGTCCCTTTTCCTGCTGGCCTAGATACACACTGTGGCTCTTTGTGCTACGGCTGTTACACACACTTCCTGTCTGTCCAGCAGAGGGGTGCTTTAAGGTAAACCGCTCCCCAATATTCTAGCACTTTCCCTTTATTTCTTTCTCTTTCTGTATTATACTAAGCATCCTTGTTTTTATATGTATTCATCTACCTGATACTAATGCATCACATAAATGCACTTTAAACAACATCGACCACCTGCATTCTACCCACACATTCTTACCTGTATACCGCTTTTTATGTCTTAAGTGCTTTTTTTGTTGCTTCTTTCCCTGACTTTTATGTGTTAAACTCTTTGCAGTTCTTCAAAGACACACAAAAGAAGGTGAATTACACTGATAGAGTGTTGGTGCACTTGCGCAGCCAAGGACACATTGATAAGAGTGAGAAAACATCCTCAACACAGACATACACACACATATGCACACAAATCCACAAAGTGATACTGAGCAAGGTTGCCAACTCCTCCAAAAGCACCACTGAGATAACAGTGATAACAAACATTCTTCCAGCAGCCAAGTCTTTTTCTCCCGAGGAACACTTCAATGAAAATTCAGAGCAAATGTGCCACTTTATGAACATAACAATACGTCAATAAGTCTGTTGGGTGAATGTGCTGCACTGGAAAGCAAGAGACCCAATTACAGAGAAACTTAAGTTGTTTGCTCCTGAGAAATAGAATGATGAAAGGAAAGAGAGAATACCTCCATTTGAATGCATCTGAAAATTATTATTGTTCTTTTGGGAATACATAAAAGTCGTAATCAAAATAATTTTCTGCTGGAAAAAAACTTTTTAGTATAATAACATCTAACTCGTATATCTGAGAAAATGCAAGTGTATAATTTCAATAAGTGTAAACATATAAAAATAACATTTATGAGTCTGTGGCTTCTGAGATTATAGAGTTCCACAGTAACACAGACTTTTACATGGAGTAGATATTGGACACTACTCCCTGCTTGGTTGTATTCATACATTCAGTGGGATGGACTGACACAATATGAGTCTCACTGGGAAGTATGAACAATCGAAGCGACTCAGACCTGTCAATCTGTGCCAAGAGGACAGAGGGAGGAAAATTCAGAAACTAAGAACACTGTGGGAGGTGCTTGGGGGAAATCAAAAGAAAAGGAAGAGTAGAGATGCTAGCAGGAGAGGAGGAAAGGAGCTGTTGGCAAACACAGGAAGGGGAGCGAAAACAGTGCAGCATGTACAGTCTATCTATATTATACTGTATATACATGAAGGAAAACTCCAGGAGAGCAAACTTGATCAAAGAGGTCATGCTGTCACGATGACAACACGCAGACACAAACTCAGAGAAGAGCGGAAGGACATGGAGCTTGCTCTGCCAAGCTGTGGTCACCTTTGACCCTTTGGCTCTGCAGTTGGAGATGATGCCAGCCAGACAGCTCAACGTAGGGCAAGCAAAGCAAACAGTGTGTTCGAATGTGTTTATGTGTGTGTTTGTGTGTACACAGGGGTGTGGACGTGCACTGGCCAATCATAGCCATGTCAGAATGTATGCACCAATGAAATCAAAGCTTGACAAGGTTGACAAGGGTTGATGTTCGCTCCTTTTGTGCCCTGTCAATATGCATGCACGTTGGCATTTTCTGTGTATAGTTGTGTTGGTGATGTGTCAAAGAGTGTTGCTACGCAGGCTAAGGATTAAAGATGAGGAGGAAAAGAGGAAAAAGGAGTGAGCAGAGAGATGGCAAAGCAGACAGACTCTGAACTTGTGCCCTCGAGTGCCAAGTTTCAGGAGCTGAACTGCCATCTTGTCAAGTCTGGTTCATGGTGCACACACTTTTACCACACAAAGACACAGACAAAAGAGTTCTCAAAAGGAAACAGCATGCCACTTGGTAATGTTCAAACACTTTTACATAAGCACACACACACACACAAACTCTTGAGGCAGTCTTTGTCCATTGTGCAGCCTGGTCAGGGCAGATGATGAGAGGGGTGAGGGTTGAAGGGTGAGGTCATGTGAGGGAGCTGGAGCCAGGCGCAACAGCCAGCCTGAAGTCAACCCAGTAGTCAGTATCACCAGTGTCTTTGGATGTAATCTTTGATGAAGCTGATTGCCACAACCACAGATAAAGTTGTTAATGTTATGTTAACATTGTGTGTGTGTGTGTGTGTGTGTGTGTGTGTGTGTGTGTGTGTGTGTGTGTGTGTGTGTGTGGGGATTTAGATTGGACTTTTCTTATAGTACACACTTCACTCCTCTCAACCCCTACAAGATGATCTGAAAGCTATTCACTCTTTGTAAATATGTATGTGATAATGTAGCATACACGTCAGCACTTTTGAGTAAATAGAAAATAGAAAGCTGTAATTGAATTTTTTAGGGATGTAAGCTCTTTGGAGAATTTCCTTCTTGAAAAGCATGCAAAGCCACATGATGATGTGATGATGTAATTTTTCTGACTTTGGCAGTTTTGCAACTTTTTCATGTTCCTCTTTTATTATTTCATAAGAAATGCTAACATACTGAAATAGATACAGGGATCCTGCGGCATACTCTGTGAGCTGTGTGTTGTTTCTTATGTTCAGCATAAAAGTTTTTTGCAGCATTGTTGAAGTTTAAATGCCCTATGGTTTTCTGTGTAGCTGTAACCTGGCCGCAGGGTGCCACAAGCCAGTCTACTCTAGTGCTAAATAGGGAGGTTTGTGTTAGGAACAGCATCCCTGCATAAAATCTTAGCCAAACCAGGTATGTAGATCAGTAAGATTTCCATACAGGGTCAGTCAAGGCCTGGATTAACAACAACTGCCACTGGTACCCAGAAGGGTGGCAGAAGGGTACTGGTGGAAACTATACCACTGTTAGACAAAGGAGGAATTAGCACATGCAGAATAGTGGTGTGACAGGAGAGGATAAAGTGTACAAGCTGAGATGGGGCAGATGATCTGCTGTGGCTATCTCTAATGGGAGCAGCCAAAAGTGGAAGCCTAAGCAGTGTTTTTTTGTGTAGCTGTGTGACAGCTCAAGGTAGGGCTGTTTACCTAAATAGTTATATAGTTAACACATTTTTGTGTGGGCTGGATCCCCTGTGATTTTCCCAAAGTAAACTTACAAAGTGAAAGCAAATCCATTTCTCCTGACTGGCTCATCACCTGCAAGGAAATAAAAAGCAGTATTTTGTCAACTGGACCTCAGTTTCAGAAACACAGGCTATGCCAACATCATTCAGCTGAGCAATAAGGAGAGAGCGAGCAGAAAGTGTTGCTATAGTTGAACTCTTTTCTATCTACAGTGTGCTGAGCTGGAACCAAGCTGCTTAAAAGGGACAGAATTCATGGATAAAAGATTGCTGTTAGAGGAGCTTGACAAATGTAAGGACACTCATGAGTTGTAAAGTCTATTTGTAAAAATATGTCTGCATCAAGCTTCATTTTTATCTCTAATACATACACTCAAAGTTGTGTTACTTTATCTTGCATGATTTTGATGGTATTACATTGTAAAAAAGTGTCCATAGACACACATTAATATTCAACAAGTACTTGAAACTGCTTTATGATGGCCTCTGCTATGAATAAAGGTGTGCAGGTTTAAACCCCAAACAGACTCACAAGGTAAAAACAGTACTAACTGTGATATCTCAGCTGGAAATCAGGAAATAATACTTGTGTGGTCAAATGCAGATAAGCTATTAATTTATGCTGTGTTATACCGGCTTTTCCCAGTTTCCAGCTTTTCTTACTGGGTTAGAATGCCGTCCAATAATAGGGCACTAAAATTTGGCCCTTTTTTGTTCGAGTGGAACCACACTGCAAAACTGAAACACACTGAGAATTAGCATGGGGGATTTAGGACCAAGCTACCGACATAAATAATAATAATAATAATAATGTACCGTTTGGCTGCTCCCTTGTATTCTCTACCAAGGGGTTGCCACAGCAGATTAATCTGCGATGGTAATTTGGCAGAGGTTTTATGCTGGATGCCCTTCCTGACACAACCCTCCATGGTGAGAGGGGCTTGTGTCCCCACCTGGAATCAAACCAGGGACCTTTCGCTTCAAAGGCGAACGCGCAAACCACTACGCTACATTCATACATTCATTAAATGATAATAATAATAATAATAATAATAATAGTGTTACTTATTATTAGCAATAGTTTTAAACCTAATCAGCAGTGGTAGTTGTCACAGTTTGTTTGATGCATGTAGAACATTTTCTGTTATTTAGCATGTAGGTGCGTAAACCACCTACCTCTGGGATTTTTCAACAAATTACTGCTTTATTTCAGAGAATGAAGTCCTCTGAAATAAATTCAGCAAGGAGCAGTGGAGCAAATATTTAGTAAAGCTGTGCCTTCAATCCAAGAACAGCCAGGATAATTTAAAACTGCTGCTTAATTCAGCTAGAGGGGTTGAAGAGTTGGCTATGAGAAAGGAAAACCATACTTTATACATCAAACAGTGCCTTGTGTTGACATAGACTTAAACAATTTCTGACTCGGCACATTAAAACCCCTCAAATGCCTGTTTTAAACAACTCAAAAAACCAAAGACAGCCTCAGGATATGTTCAATTAATAGGCTTTTAAATGTTCATCTTTGAGTTATTGCTATTAAATGATCATCTGTAAATGATCGTCTTTCTGAAATGAGTCATAAATCATTAAATTGCCTTTCACATTGCAAGGATCCCTCTGGCTATTAGTACCAGAGTTTGCTTTGCTGTTTGGCCAGACAAGGACATTCCCCATATTTAATTTTGTCTCTTATCGTAGTCAGTGATCACGTCTTCTTAACGCAGATTGCCCCAAAGACAAAAGTGCAAAAACTATCTTTGAAGGACACATACTTAATAACTTTCCCTGTCAGTGATAAAATTTACTATTAAGGTTGTGAAAATTAATATGCAGAAGTGTGTGTGAAAAGGCTGATTGAAATAATAATGTTCTTGTTATGGCATAATCAACTCCCTCTTGATTTTGTCAATACTAAAAACCCATTTCTGCCTATTTTCCCCACCTAATTGTGCCACTTAATTATCTATTTGTGTAACAATTTGTGTAAAGATTATAGTCTTTGGGTTGTGAGACTTAGCTGCATGTCCAAAATGTTCTGTTTGTCAGCCTTTGTTTATTTTTTTCCTGGATCTTTGACTGATGTCATCAGAAACACCTGTGACTCCTCTGTCCTCAGGCATGTTTTTGATGGTTTCTCTCAGAATGTGTCTGAAGAAGACAGAGTCTAAAATTGAGAGCTAGAGAAAGCAATGTCATTAATTTCGTTTTGGGGCAACAGATGACCTTTCAAACTCAGACTTTCAGTCAATTTTCTTAAACTAGCTGTTTAATTGCACACTTTGTTTTTTATCTTCTACAGCGGTCTTTGTTTCTGATTCAACCTCCCTCATCTTTGTCAAAGAGATTTAATTGGAAAATCAAATGAAAAGTTGTTTTTATTCAGCACAAAGAGCTTATTGTGTTACAATTTGATTAACCTCTATTTTCTTTTAAACAGGGCTCATTCTCCTTCAGCTATTTTCAATCTCTCACCACCATCTTCTCCACTCTCTTGCCCTTCACATTTTCCATGATCTGGAAACAAAAACTGCTAATAGCTATTTTAGCATCCTTTTAATCTCACAGGGTTCAGATTGAAAAGCTGACCTGTTTACTAGAAATTAACATCTCATATCTTCTTTCTTCATCTAGCACAAAAAAGAATAAAAATGTCAAAGGACAGAGCCAGTTATCTTGCTGTTTCCTCCTGCAAACATTCAGTGTCTGTAGCTTCATAAACTGTATGGACAAAAGTATTGGGCCTCAGCTGTGTATGAAATCAATAAAATCAAGTGTATAAAATCATGCACCTAGCTGTACAGTCTCCCTTTACAAACATATGAGAAAAAATGGGTCATTCTAAAGAACTCATTGAATTCAAGCATGATACTGTAATAGGATGCCACCACTGCAACAAATCAGATGGTGAAATTTCTTCCCTCCTAGATTCATCACAATAGACTGTAGCAGAAAAGGCAAAGCTGTGCTGTAAAGTTTCACATTTTAAGTTTTATTGTCTCATACAGATAACAATACAAAGCCATTACTGGTAATGACATTCTTCTTGGACTCAGAGCCCTCTTAAATTTGGACAATAAAAACAACAGCAGAATAACAATTATGACACAAGTTAAAAAATTTTTAAAAAGTATAATAGAAAAACAGTATGTAGTATTTACAACTGCAGAGTGCAGTGTGTACATGTATAAATACATTATCCAACATGTCTAAAATATAGTAAGTACTCATGTACATGTGAGTACATATGTACAGTATAATAACTTAGCTGTACACCAGCTCAATTAAAGTGACTAGCTTTTAAATGAGTGTGGAAGTAATATTGTTTATGGAGGCGGGGTGAAGGTGCAAGAATGTATTTCCCAGCAATTCAGTAGCCTGATGGCTTGCAGGTAGAGACTGTTCCTGAATCTCTGGTGCGGGTCTGGATGCTCCTGTATCACCTAACTGGCGGGTGCAGGTGGCTGGGATGGCTGGGATTAGAGAGCATCCACTGTGTCTTCCTTCTACAGACTTTAGATAGCTGACAGTTCAGACCATGTGGAAGAAGAGTGACTGTCATGCTATTTTTGTAATCACAAGTATGTGATGTGACCAGCTCAGATCCTCACTGATGTTCATTTCCAAAAATCTTAAACTGCTGACTCTCTCCATCTCTGCTCCCTGGATGAAGATGGGAATGTGCCCTGCTCCCCGCAGCCTCCAGTAGTTTTGATCTTGCTTACATTGAGCAGCAGGTTGTTTTCGTGACACCATGATGTCAGGGCTCTCACTTCTGCTCTGTAGGCAGACTCCATCAGGTATGCAGCCAATGATAGTAGTGATATCTACGAACTTAATGATGGTGTTGGAGCTATGGGTGAACAGGTTGTACAATAGGTGGCTGAGCACTGGATTAATAATAACTCTGCCCCATTTACTGATACTCCCCAACTCTAAATTTTTATCCAAATATGACCACATCCAGTTTAGAAAGATGGCTAAAAGCCAAACTCTAGGCTTCAAATGGTACTCCACAAAACCAGTGAGTGATAATGGATACAGCTATATCATACAGAGTCTCTCAATTCTGGTTTCAAGCATTGTCAAGATTTCTTGTTGGCATCACTGTTTCAAAACACTGACATAGTAGTTGCTCTTACAACAGTCACATTAGGGACCACTGTTACTTAACCTCACACAGAAATTCAGTGTTTGTTTTGAACATGACTGCACTGCATCCTTATTTTACATATCACATCCTGTTGTAACAATGTCCATCACTATTCAAACCCCAAACCTGATCTTTGCAAAGCTGTTTTTGTGCCCAAACATAATCAAACAGAGATGAAAAATACCAGTGCTATTTCCTCCCTCCAGTACTTACACTCCTATGGGTTGTATTCAGAGGCAGAGACAAATTACCTATATGGGTTTTCAGGTGGGAGGATTTGCTGGGGACCAATATGATGGTATTGATCATGTGGCTCACAGCAAGGAGGCAAATAAATAGACTGTATTCCCCAAAAAGCCAAATTACTACTTTGATGGTGTATCAGAAGCTGCACAGAAGGACTTACCCCCGTAAGACTAACTTTGAAGAGGAATGTTTTAGTACATGGCCAAATGTCACTGAAGTTTACAAACTGTTTGACTTCAGTTAAAAGGCAGGTAAAATAAAACATTTCTCAAATAAGCTGGATAAAAACAGGAGATGAGAAGGAAGCAGAATGACTTTTAGGCTAGACAAGACCATATAAAAATCAAATGACACACAACCAGAGGTGAGAAACATATAAGAGACAAGACACCGAGGAAAACAAAATTTGTGACCTCTTTGATCAGTTTTGTGGTGGCATTGTATCAAGGAAAGAAAGACAAATTCATGTGAGAGGTAATTTTATAAAGGGAAAATGCATCCATATCAGCCTCTGGGACACAGTTATTAAAGACAGCTTCTGTGCAGACAGGATTTAGTGATCCTGAGTCTCATCAATTTTCTTTGTTTGAAATGAAAGGAATTCGTCTCAGACCTCATAGCAGGAAATAGTTGGACTATGAACTCCTTTGAGAGGTTATTCTGAAAAAATATTGCATAGTGTGGGGTGTCTCTCCTCAATAATACAGCCACAAAACTCAACTGCTATGTATATTCCCTATATACATCAGTTCCTGTACTCAGTCCAGCCCCTCAGCAGGACTGACCCAAAAACTGGCATGCTGACCTACATTCATAGAGCCATCCTGAAGGCTCTCAATTGTGTATTTGGAGAATTAGGTCACAAAATACTTCTGTCTTGCTAAAACATCAGAGGAAGATCCATCAGAGCAGAATGAGAAGTTACATAATTTTCACTTTGAAGTGAAAGTATAAAAAGCTACATCATGTTAAGCTGTATTAAAACTGCAGCTGTGATTAAAACTATAAGTAAGCTACCGAGGGCAATTACAAAACTACCCGTATTACAAATATGTGCAAATTGGAAAACAATTGATGAGAAAAAGATCAAAGTTTTATCTCAGTTTTCCAACAGAAAGCCCCTGGCTGTTGTGTTACAAAACGACAGCATCAGGGATCAAAGTATTTGAATATTTATTTGTCTGATAATCTGCTGGTTTAAAAGATTCAAAAGGTAATGTTGCTTAATGGTAGAAAAAAAAAACAAGAGATGGTTAACACATCAATAACCTGCATGGTTATTCCCCATGTGTGATGTCCTCTGAGCAAGAATCCTATTGGACTGATTCCTGTATTCCATGTATTTAAGTCACCCTCTAATAGACACCCAATTTCATGGAAATTAAAAGGATTGCTTCCTTTTGAAATGTAAATTGGGTATGCAGATTTGGGATGAATCAAAATCTGCCTCCCTAGTTGACACAGAGTGAAATAAGCTTTTCATAACCCATTACGTCTGTGCCAGTTGCCGCCTCCAGGCTCATTAAGGATCGGACACAACTCCAGGACAATTTTATCTGCGAGGAAGCAGCATCATAATCATTGCTTACCAAAACAACTCACAGGCATCAAATGTTATTATTTGGTCACAGTTGACAATTACTGTCTGGAAAAGGATCATTTCCACACCTCTCTGTGTTGAACAGCAATATAAACTCACTATTTTCCCTTAATAAGAAAGAGAAATGTTGGGAGGTAACTTTTAAAAATAGTCATGATCCTGTAAGCCCACAAACACAACTGAACGTGTCTGTCAAATACACAACTCCACCCACAAAATGCTGTCAGTACCATGTATTGCAAAGAATGTTTATATGAGCCAAAGATTCTTTGATGCTTGATTTTCTGTCTCTCTATAATGAGCCATGTTTCCCAGTTAAGCACCACTGTGAAATGTAGCAGAAACACATTTCTGTGAGTGATAAAGGGCACACACTCAAAGGGCAACATCTTCATCAAGTGAACAGTTTCCTTTTCTTTGAGGTGTGTTTTAAGATAACTCTGATAAGCATAGTACAGTTGCAGAGATTTTCTATTACTGTACCTGCACCCCAAACACAGGTCACTGTCAACCAATTCCTCTTTTACAGATGACAACTTCACTACTTTTGGGGAATTTGAATCATAAGTATATTTCCTGGCTTAGCTTCATATGATATAGTGCATCCCCAAAAGGAAACTATTGCTGCCATCTGTGTAAAACTTGATATTCTGCTCATGCCTGCCTACTATCTTCCAGTAAGTGGACAGTCGGCTTGCAGCAAAGTGAATTCCACACTAGACAATTCCATGCGCTTGTCTGCATTAATCTATCAGCTGTAAGTTTTTTCCCTTTCAGATCTACATCTGTCTCCCTCAGTTTGACTGGAACAGTGAATCTTTGACTGTATCCTCATGTTTTTGTGAGATACACAAACAAACATCAGTTTCATGAATTAATCATACTTGCATTACAGGAGATTTGGATTCTTTATATTAAAAAGCTGCAGCAGGAACTGGACAATGTTTAAAATATTAAAAGTGAACATCGGGCTTACTGACCTTGACTTTGCAGATCTCTGGGAGTGAAGGTCAGGATATGACCAAGAAAAGTTCTCTAAAGATCAGTGTACTCAAACAATGAATTAAATACTCTCTTTTTCAGTCAAAACAAGAGTTGTGATGGCAAAAAGGTACTCTGTAGTACTCGTCTGAAAATAGGTCAGAAAAAAACTCTCTCTTTACTGATGAAGTCTCTGCGCACGGAGCCTCACACCTGCAGTTTCAATTACCACAGTGAAACAGGAAAGGAAATCCCGACAGCACGGCTGCAGCCAGCAGACACTCAGGTGAAGCAGATGCAGCAGGGTAATGTTGTTGCTTTTCATTAAGTACAGAACTGATATCTGTCAGCTTTCATTGAGCTCTTTGGTTGTTTATATTTATATGTAGATCATTTGAGGAAGTTTTTACTTCACAATGCTTGAAAGGACAGTGTTTTTTGTCCATTTATGTAATTTATGCATGGATGGATTTCTGTTCATTTCCATGCCAATAATTTATTTGTTGTTTTTGCATTTAAAATATTTTTGAAACAGTCTGACAAACTCTTAATTGGAATTATCCTCTCATATATTTATTTATTTATAGTTACTGTAAGTATTTCTCTGCTGTACTACCTTATTGGTTTCATTACTGTGTAAACTGTTTTCTTTTAATCTATCACATTTTTGTATCAAGCGTTAATGCTGCAGGATGTTTTTCGCTTTTGTTCATTTAATTTCATGCTCATATAGGAGAAAGGATCAAAGTGAAGAGACATATGCGCGTTGACGTCTCTTGGCAATCCTGAGATGTCAACAGCACTACTTCAGTGGCTATGCAGTTCTTGTTAGGATAAGGAATCACTGATTTGATTTATGTACAATATTGCTGCAGATTTTCCTGCACAGGTAATAAGCTTTTTCTGAGATGTAGTTTTTTTTAAATTCAATATTATTGAGTTGACTCTTTATTCAGCTCCTCCCAGACCTTTCATCTGCTTATTGTTGCTGCTCTCCTGTGGGTCTGTTGTATCAGGATCCTGCCTCTGGACGAAGACTGTTTTTGATAGGACACCGTCCATGGGTACCCGCAGGGGGGGATCAGATGCTTTGCCAGAACTCATGGTCAGCAAAGATTATCTGTTTGTGTTCAAGCTTTAGAACTTAATTCAACTCTCCAGATTGATTCACACACTGATGTGTCCTATCAAAAGAAATAAAATCATGTTTAACTGAAGCTGAGATCTATTTCAGAAATAGATCTCAGCTTCAGTTAAACAAGAGACATAAGTGTTTGGATGTGCAGCAATGAAATGTACAGAGCAAGGTTTAATTCCTTTTTGATAAACTTTCATACCAAGATTGCCACGTCAGTACTTTTACAGCACAATTTCAATGCTTTAATGTGCACATTAACACATACTCAGTCACTCAAGACTGTTCTTGTTACTGCAGGCTCCAGGGATGAGACAGCAATCATATATGGGGAGTTATCTGGATTGTATAATGATTAAAGATGCATTAAGATTTCACTATCAGAGGATTCTGAGTCTTGTTTGGTCCAGCAGGTGATAATAACAGGTGCTTTTATTTCAAGGAGAGCTGCATGGGGAAATAAATTATGGAGTCTTGCGGAGTTACTGGGTTTGAGGCACTAATCATGAAACCATCATGTGGATTTGAGTCTTGCAAGTGTTTGAAATACTTCTTAAATGCTTGCAAACATAAGCAAGTAAACCAAAAAGTAATATGTGAATGTTGCATATAAAAACAAGAAAATGTATACATGGGATTTCATTTCTGTTTAAGATTAATTATACATATACTGCATTTTCAGAATTTAAATTAATTCCCTGTCTTTCTAAAACAACTACACTTGTCTTTATAGTTTACCATCCACTGCCAGGCCACGCTCTGCCAAAGCTGTATTTTTTTCTAATCAGGCCCAATCTCATTGCCCCGTCATTGAATTAAGTGGCAATTTCAGGCCATGAGAATGTTATGTGGGTGAGAAACCTCTCCTAATCCAAGCATGCAATTCTATGAATAACAATGGTGAAACTTCATTCTGGATAAGTCATTACACCTGTTTCTCTTTCTCTAATTTTCTCTTTATTTTTCTCTTTTTCTCTTTATTTCCCTTTTTGTGTTCAGCCTTTTTGCAAGCATTTACTCCCATACATTTTCTTCCCTTTAACTTAAATTAATTAAAGAGTTCACTCAATCATATAGCTGTTCTGCTCTCAGGGAAGCAAACAATGCATGTTCTTTTATTGTGGAACTTGCAGGTGATTACATTCTCCCCGTACTACCCTGCCAATTAAGACATTGCTCTATTGAAGTGGGAAGATTTATGTGCAGACAGGAGCTGTCTGATTTAGATATATTAGGGCTATTAAAACACTTCTCATGAATGTAGTCTGTCAGAGTAACTATCTTAATAATCTCTCCTATGGATATGAGCCAAGTTATCATATACAGTGATTAGGTTTCCAAGATTGTGGCTGCTTTTTTAATCTTCGAGACTGTATGTTGCAATTATGTGGAATGCATATGCATAGCAGAATTCATTCTGTGTTGTGTTTGTATATTAGGACATTTGACTGAGGTCACTGTTTTCATTTCTGTGAGTGATATGAAACAAAGGCATGTAAGGTTCAAAAGAATGTTCCTCTGCTGAAAACAACAAAAATGACTAGGACACTTCGACAGTCCATCTTGTGTCAAGGACAGTGGCCAAAGTTAAAATTTTAAAGGAAATGATCCACATGCAACAAAATTTAAAATGCTCTTCATTTGCCCTTGCTCCACCTCTCCAGCAAAATTTTGATGTTGCATGGAAGCTTTTGCCATGCTAACAAGCAAATAGAACAAAAACCTGCATTCAAAGCAAACCACCACCTCGAGATTGTTAGAATCATTGTCTTTTTTGCAATACTGAGGCAGAGACAGTGTGATATAGTTCATTTTGAGGCTCACAATAACTATCTTTCCACCAGAGCTTAAGACTAATGAATTGATAAGACCAGTGGTTGAAGTCCATTGTCTAATAAAGCAGATAACACCTAAGTATTCTGATAAAACCCCTGGAACTATTCTCTAAATAGATGAATGCACAAATATTTTTATTTTAACCTAGTTTTGGGAGAGATAATGACTAAACAGTGGTTAAATACGAGGATTCATGGGAGGATTGCATAACAAGCATGAAATGCAAAAACTCTGGTGAGCTGGAATCAGGAGTGTTGTAAGTTAAACCAGTGAGTTTTTCTCCTTCTGCAAGTATATACAGTTCTGCTCTGCTCTGTCACTAATATGACCAAAATGTGTCTGTCAAAATGTCTGTTTTCTTCCATCGCAATGTGCTTTTCCTCTGAGCACGTGTGTGTGTGTGTGTGTGTGTGTGTGTGTGTGTGTGTGTGTTCGTGTGTCACTGCCTCTCTTCCCAGTTTAGCCTCCATTTCTATTTTAAAGCCTCCATCTAAATAAATGGGAAGAATATCATATCTTTATTTTCAAGGGTCACTGGGACATAAAAATTAGCAGCATTTTCTTTTTTAATAACTGACTAAGATTCCCCCCCC
>VUQH01055614.1:0-31006 GCA_015106775.1 Etroplus canarensis | reverse complement strand
CATTCCCAAGAAGACTCATGGCTGTACTAGCTCAAAAGGGTGCTTCTACTCAATACTGAGCACAGGGTCTGAATACTTACGACCATGTGATATTTCAGTTTTTCTTTTTTAATAAATTTGCAAAAATTTCTACATTTCTGTTTTTTTCTGTGAAGATGGGGTGCTGAGTGTACATTAATGAGAAATAAAATGAACTTTTTTGATTTTGGCAAATGGCTGCAATGACACAAAGAGTGAAAAATTTAAAGGGGTCTGAATACTTTCCGTACCCACTGTATATGCAGTATAATGTTTCAGCTGTTTAGACTCTTAAAATAAACACTGTCATATCACACCAAATATATGTCTATATTTTATTATTATGATGTTTACCTAGACTTCTTGTGTTTTCGTTCTCCTTTTTCTATCAGTGAACAGAGTATCTGCCAGGCGCGGGCCTCTGTGATGGTCTATGATGACGCCAGTAAGAAATGGGTGCCCATCAAGCCTGGGCAACAAGGCTTCAGCCGCATCAACATCTACCACAACACTGCCAACAACACCTTCAGAGTGGTGGGCGTTAAACTGCAGGACCAGCAGGTGAGAGACACAAAGAAGCAATCAATCAGGACCATGTGGGGGAGGTTTTAGCTTGATCCCAGTATTAATGGCAATTCGATGTGCAGCATGTGACATCATAATCCACATGTTCTGAAATCAATTTTATTGAGTGTAGTGTAACTGATTGTTCACTGTATTTATATATTAATACATATGCCTTTTGCAGTTCGCTAATATTTTCAAGGACATTTATGATATATACGGTACTATATTTGTAGGTGGGGATTGCAAATCGGCATCACCAAAAGAAAGAGTATTTCCAAATATCTAAATCCAAAATATCTTTAGATTGCATCCATCTTCACCCACCAAGAAGCAGAAACTGGCATATCATCACTGTTTCAAAGTCATACTTCTAAATCCATGAATCTGCAAACAGTCTACAAATGAGAATGCTTCAGGTACAAAAAAATCTTATTCCTTCCCTACAGGTTCTGCATGTTCATATTTATCTCTATATTTATCTCTAATCAATGTCAGGTTTTTATTGGCTGCTTGAATAAAACCAATCAATCTTTGCTACCAAGTTAAGGTTTAGTTGAAAAACAGGGCAGTCCATGTAATTTCTAAAAATGTATGAAATTTAAATCGGTGTCCTACAGAGACAGCTGTACCAGTGACCCAAGTTACTAAATCCAATGCTTTATTAGGCCACAATATTGCATTTTCAAAGTATTTGAAAATATTCATATATGAGATTTGTTAGTGTGATTTACAAAGCATTTCACTTGCATTGCACCATCTAGTTATCTTGTTTAGTGTTGTGATTTAATAATTAGAAGCTTGGAGCTTGCTTTTCTGTAGTTTGACCACAAGTGTGCAGTATAGAGTTGCATACAGTATTCTCTGAACAGAGATGCATGTCATCGTCATCTCTAATTTGATCTGTAATCAAATGTCCAAGATGTTTGATCATATTAAAGACACTGAGATTATTATCAGGTATTTTGAAATCGGGAAATCTAAGATATTTGTCCTCTTTAGCTCTACAGATCATGATAATGCACTTCCTGGAATTGATGATGATATTGTTTACATAGAATATGCAATAAGGAGCTGTGGAAGACTAGCGCTACAAGAACATCTGCATATTAAACGTAGTTCACTAGAGTATTACCAAGATAACGTACAGTATTACAGCAGAGAGAAGAGTCCTTCCAGGGGGATTTTGTTTCATGCTTTCAATTCCTTGGACAGATCATCAGTGCAAAGATTAAAGAGAACTGGGGACAAAATTTCTACTTATCTGCGTAATGCCGCTGATCACCCTAATGAGCCACTATTGCCCTATTTTGCTTTCATTATCTGGGATGCAAACCAGCACATATGTAGGAACCTCTTTTAGACTTAACAGTTTTAAGTCTTAAATAGAAGACCTGATAAGTTTTGACCTTTGTATTTGTTTTAAAGATTCCCTATATATACACAAGTCCCTCATGTAACTTTAAAACCAAAACTGGAGTTAATAAGATCAGTCAATTTAGGCAGCAGAATTCCTTCTAAAACATTTTATAATATGCTAGTTCTGATTCTGCAAATCTATCCAGACTGTCAGTTTGATCAGGTTTGTCCCCAATTACCGATTAACAGTTAATGAACAGCTAACATTAAGTCCTGTAAGTAATAATTCATCAGAATGCTGGTAGAAAAAAGGAGCTGTCTTCATACCAGCATATTCAGGATGTTCAGCAGTAACAAAATCAAAACCAATTGCGTTGTTATCTGAAATCTTGCTTACGGCTCATGTGACACAAATAAGTTATCACTCTCAATATTATCTGCCTCAAACACATTACAGCAGATACAGTTAACTAAGGCGTTTTATTGTCATGGCCACAACTCTGAAGTCTCATCTCTTTTGGCTTGCTCATTTTTAAAAATGAGAGAAATACGTACAACCCTGTTTCCAGAAAGGTTGGGACACTGTAAAAATATAAATAATAACACAATACAATGACTTACAAATCTCATAAACCAATGTTTTATTCACAGAAGAATGCAGAAAACATCAAATGTTTAAAGTGAGACATTTTAGTATTTCACGAAAATACCAGCTCATCTTGAATTTGATGGCAGCAACACGTCTCAGAAGTGTTGGGACAGGACCATGTTTACCACTGTGCAGCAACCCCATCTTCTTTTAACAATAGTCCGCATACATCCGGGAACTGAGGAGACCAGCTGCTGGACCTTTGGAAGAGGAATGTGTATGTCATTCTTGTCTTATATAGGATTCCACTTGCTCAACAGTCCTGGGTCTTCTTTGTCATATTTGTGTTTCATGATGCGCCAAATATTTTCAGTTGGTGAAAGCTCTGGACTGTAGGCAGAGCAGTTCAGAACCCAGACTCTAATACTATGAAGCAATGCTTACGTAATAGCTGCAGTATATAGTTTAGCATTGTCTTGCTGAAATATGCAAGGACTTCCCTGAAAAAGACATCATCCGGAGGGAAGCATATGTCACTCCAAAACCTGCATATACCTTTCAGCATTGATGGTGCCTTTCCAGATGTGAAAGTTGCCAGTACTGTAGACATTAATGCAATCCCACACCATCAAAGATTCAGGCTTTTGAACTGAGCCCTGATAACAAGCTCGGTGGTCCCTCTCCTCTTTAGTAAAAAGGTAAGCAGAGAAATCATTTATGATGTCCAAAAATAATTCCAAATTTGATTCTGACCACAGAGCAGTTTTTCACTTTGCCTTAGTCAATTTTACATGAGCTTTGGCACAGAGAAAACAGTGGCATTATTGGGTGTTTATACAGTATATGGCTTCCTCTTTGCATGATAAAGCTTTAACCTGCATTTGTGGATGGGATAGCAAACTGTGTTCACAGATAATGATTTCTGGAAGTGTTCTTGACCCCATGCAGTGATTTCCATGACAGAATTGTGACTGGTTGCAATGCAGTGCTTCCTGAGGGCCCGAAGATCACCAGCATCTAATATTGGTTTTCGGCCAGGTCCCTTGTGCACAGAGATGTCTCCAGATTCTCTGAATCTCTTGAGGATTTTATGTACTGTAGAAGTTGGAATGTTCAAAGTCTTTGCAATTTTACATTGAGGAGCATTATTCTGAAATTGCTCCACAATTTGTAGATGCAGTTTTGTGTAGATTTCTGGGCCTCTGCCCATCTTTATTTCTGAGACACTCTTTCTCTCTAAGGTGCTCTTTCTGCACCCAATCACATTACTTGTCTATTGCCAATTAACTTCATTAGTTGCAACATGTTCCTCCAGCTGTTTCATTTTACTACCATATACTTTTCAAGCCTTTTGTTACCCTTGTCCCAACTTTTCTGTTATGTGTCGAATTTGAGATGGACTAGTATTTTTCATGAAATAGGAAAATGTCTCACTTTCAACATTTGATATGTTTTTTAGAGTTTTGCAGATGATTGCATTGTGTTTTTATTCATATAACCTTTTTGGAATAGGTGTTGTATATCTTGCATTAATACATTTCTTGTACTCAGACAACATTACTCTACCTGCCATGATTTAAATGCTTTGCAAGCTTCACCATGACACTCAGCTTCATGTGTATTTCAGTCAGGTCTGATATTTCATATCTTTTTTACACTTGTAATGGGGCCTACTGCCATATACAAAGCAGGTGTCCAGATGTACAGTATTAAGGATATGCACATCAGCTATGAGCACATATGAGCATTCTTGTATTCTGGTGATATGTGATAAGTGCTTATGTGTACAATAGGTCTCTTTTACCAATATTAAATTATACCCTAAGTGAGCCTTATGATTAGTGAATATTGATCTCTTAGATGTCCACATTCATATACATAGCTTTATTTTTCTTCTTTTGTTAAAGGTTGTGATCAACTATTCCATAGTGAAAGGCCTGAAATACAATCAGGCCACCCCAACCTTCCATCAGTGGCGTGACGCTCGCCAGGTCTATGGGCTGAACTTTGCCAGTAAGGAGGAGGCCACCACCTTCTCCAATGCCATGCTGTTTGCCCTCAATGTCCTCAGCTCACCTGACAGCGGAGGTAGGGATTTGTCGTATATGGAATAAATTTATCTTATTATGATGTTAATGGACAAGCTTTGACCACTTCCTAAACATTCATTATATCATTTATACCATTAATATTTTCCATTAAACACAGATGTTGTGTGCTTAGTTTCCTGGCAGGCCCAGGCATTTTCTGAATGCTTGAGTTAAATTAAGTTGCTTATCTTTCCACTGTGAAATGGGAGATAAAGCTTTTGAATTGATAGCTGGGGCTGGGAACCTGTAATGTATTAAGTGAAATTTCAAAAGGAATTTCGGTCAAATTTCAATCAGCTGTCTTTAGCTGTTCATCTGTGATCAATTTACATCTATTTTTTTGTCTCAAAGGAATGTCAGGTTACCACAGTGAAAGGATTCACACTGTTTTCAGCTTGTTTTTATTACCTACACATTCCTTGATAGAAATTTTCTCATCATAACATGTTGCAGAAGATTTTGCATAGATGATATAAGCATATACAATACATGAATATCACAAGATAACTTTAATAGCTGATGTTACACTAAGTAGCCTCTTCATTAGGTACACCTTGCTAGTACTGGGTTGAACTCCCTTTTGTCTTCAAAACGTCCTTAATTCTTAGTGGCATAGACCCAGCGATGTGCTAAAATCATTCCTCATAGATTTTGGTCCATATTGACATGATAACATCATGTAGTTTCTGCAAAATTGTCAGCCATGATCAAATTTCCCATTCCACCACATCCCAAATGTGTTCTTTTGGATTTAGATCTGGTGACTGTAGAGGCTATCCGAATACAGTGAACTCACTGTCATGTTCAAGAAACCAGTTTGAGATGATTTGAGCTTTGTGACATGGTGCGTAATTCTGCTGGAAGCAGCTGTCAGATGATAGGTAGACTGGTCATAAAATGATGGACATGGTCAGCAACAATACACAGGTGGGCTGTGGGGTTTAAATGATGCTCAGTTGGCACAAAAGGACAAACATACCTCCCACACCATAATACCACCACCAGCTTGAGCCATTAATATAATGTAGGATGGATCCATTCTTTCATGTTGTTTACGCCAAATGCTGACCCTACCATTCAAATGCTGCAGCAGAACTGGAAGCTCATCAGACCAGGCAACATTTTTCCAATCTTCTTTGTCCAAATTGATGTTCAAAGTCACTTAAATCACATTTCTTCCCACTTCAGCAGGTTGTCTTTACGATGCCTACATGCATAAATTCAATGAGCTGCTGTCATGTGATTGGCTAATTAGACATTTACATTAATGTGCAGTAGAACAGGTATGCCTAATTAAGTGGCCACTGACCATGCATGTATCCGGATTCACTGCAGTGATCAAATCCATAGTATAACTGCTATACTAAGCTCTACTACACCCTGCTGGTTGCTATTATGTACTACAAGTACACTCTTAACAGTAAACCAAACAAGAGCAGTCTGTCAGATTCCACCAAGGCTAAAAATATCCTCCACATCATGCATCAGTTGAGTCCCTGGATCTAAAAGGTTGTCTGGATTCAAATTGGTTTGCCCACATTTTTTTATTATTTTCATTTTTTGTGTATTTATGAAAATATGACATGATGTGTCCAAGCCTCACCTCTGGTAGAAATTTCATACAAATCCATCCTTAATTTTTGAGTGATAAACAACAAACAAACAAGCAAATAGAAAAACTAAACCAATCACATAAATTACTTGGTAGAGGTAAAAATAACATCAAGCGATTGTTGATTGCTGCCTGAACTTTGCAATATTTTATTAAGTAGTAATAGTATTTTCTAGTAAAAGTAGAAAAAAGATAACTCCGCACAGTAGACAACCAGGATGTTTATAGTTCTTTGTACATGGAGAGTGAAGAAATTCTGTCGAAACCCTGAGGTCACACCGACTTCTGGTTGACTAAATAGCTTCTAAGTGTCTCTTGTTACAAGCTACTTATAAGCTGTGTGTGTGTGTGTGTTTGCACGCGCACGCATGCATAAGATACTTAGAGAGAATATTTGTGAGTGTTTAACTGCGGTGTCATCCCATCCCATCCTTGTGACCCCCTATTGGCGGCTAAAATATCTCATAGGGAGCCTAAATGTCGTACCCCATCATGCTCACATGGCAGCTCTCCTTTTTTTGGGTGCGTTTTAATGTGAGATCATAGGCCTCAACATGCGAAGTGTCTCTGTTCATGGGAAACGTATCTGTACTTTGACAGCATTTTTCATGCTATTTGTTGTTGAAGGATTTTGCACCAATACTCTAGTATCATACAGTGCTGATCATTAGTAGACTGTGGAAACAGTGAACTTGGAAAGTTTCCCACCATGATCACTCCTGAGATTGCACCTGGCGTCCTCAGACAGGTTTCTTCAGCCGTCATCATCCTCAGTAAGTGTTGTGCTTTAGATAAATAGGTCCACTGGTCATACATGTATTTATTGGAGGCAAGTTAAACATTCACCATTTACTCTCCATGTGATAGGAACTGTTCAGCTGTGAAGTCAATGTGCAACGTGTTCCTTACAGTGGCGAAAAGTGTTTTAGTTCTGTCTCAGTTTGAGCTACTTTAGCTTCATTTTAGCAGTTTCATTTTTACATCCTTATATTTCTGGTCAGTTACATTCCATATAAATCATTGTTGTTTTTTTTTTTGCTTCTGCTTTTACCCAACATTTTCATTTTAAAGATGTTGTTTTTTATTTGTGAAATGTTAGAGTTTCCATCTTAACTTCTCAGATCTGAGACTCACAAGTGTTTCCAATATTTCACATGAAAGGGAAATGTTAATGAAGACTTCAGAAATACTCATTTAGAGCTAATCATTGACAGGATATTAAACTTATCTTGCCAACCTTTGAAGGGTGAAACTAGGCTAAGTAACCAGACTTTTTAAAAGTAGTAGTTAGAACTAGTAAGCCATTGACCACTTACACCACTAAAATGCTAAATTTACTTAAGTAGTGTTTTTATTCTATGGCTTTTAGAGTATGATTACGCTTTTTCTTTAAAGCATATATTTTAATGAGTTATTTTGCATCAGACAGTCAAAGTGCTGACAAACTGTCCCAATGCTCACAGTCTGTAGTTACAAGAAATAACGCTAAAAATCAAGCATTTTCATTGACCTGCTCGTTTCAAAGAGCACACTGAGGTGGCTAACGTGAAGCTGTCAGTTCTACCTGATTTGTTGTATGTGTCAGTAAAAGGGAAGCAGTACCTTATTATATTTTGTAATAAAACACATTTATCATTATCTGTGACAAACTTGTGGTAAGTCTGATAATCCTAAACTGGCAGTCTTATAGGTTTGGGAAAGTACAAATCACAGCCCTATTCACAGAAAATGTAGCAGAAATGATTGTGTATTCATCTGTCTGTGGTAACTACTGTTTTTTAATGCATCATCTTTTAATCGTGTACCCCTTTGTGTGTTAATACAAGACATCACACAGTACCAGCAGAAGGGAATAAGGGATTTTTCTATGCTCACATTAAGACATTCCGCAAATCGACATGCAATCTATTAGTCTCACAAGCTTCAGTAAATTATCTACAAGTCTGATCAGGCCCTCTCGTCCCCTGGGCTCCCTATTCTTCATTTACCCTCACTATGACAACAGCCAGAGGCATATGTGGTGCTTCATGTCAACAGCAGAAATGTACACAAACCCACTTGTACACATATTCATGAACACACAGACAGCACAGTGAGTGTGACGAGTGTGGCTTTATATCTGTGTTGTCACTATTTGTCGAAGGGGTGTGAAGTGTTGACGTTGTGTTAATTGGCTTATGTTTCAACAAATCCCTGACGTTTCATTTTTAAAAAACACATACTGTAGTTTTTGGGAGGTAAATGAAGGAAAATGTTTCTGCTGTACTTATATCTGTATATGTATTTGTCAGAACTTTAGGTTACTTCAGAATATATTAATATCAGTGCAAACAATATTAAAGAGTTTCATGATGCTGATTCATCAAGCCAAGGTCTATGCAGTGGTGAAAAATGTGAAAAATTCAGTATATCCTTATAATGCTTACGTAGTTATTAAGAGAGTACGTAGCAGCCAGATACTGCTAATCAAATGCACTTAACTGATTATCAGCAAGTGTGACCACCTCTGTAAGAGCAAACATTTTTGCACTTTGCTGTTCTGGAGAATTCAGGTGTGTGTTAACACAATGCCACAATCTTCCCAGGAGTGGCTGTCCTAGTAAATTCATCCAAAGGTCAGACCAAGATCAGAGAAATCAAAACAAAAAAACAACCCAGAGCTACATCTCAGACTCTGCAGCTCTCCGTTAGCATTTTAAATATTAAAGTTCATGACAATAAAGTTAGAAAAGATTGAACAAGTATGGCTTGTTTGGAAGGGTTTCCAGGAGGAAGCCTCTTCTCTCTAAAAAGAACATGGCAGCATGGCTTAGGTTTGCAAAGTTGCATCTGAAAAAACCACAAGACTAGTGGAACAGTGTCCTTTGGACAGATGAGACCAGTGTGAAAGTGAAAATATTTTATCTGGGCACCTTGCAGTTACTGAATCAGTCATGAACTCTTCTGCATATCAAATGTCAGGCCAGCTTTCTGACAGCTAAAGGTTGGCCAAAATTGAGTGATGCAACAGGGCAATGATCCCAAAACACACCAGCAAATCTATAACAGAGTATCTTACAAAGAAAAGAATCAAGGTGTTGCAATGGTCCAGTTAAATTTCAGACCTCATCCTGGTGCTGTGGCAGAACCTTAAGAGAGCTGTGCATAAGGGAAAAGCCCACAAACCTCAGTGAACTGAAGCAAAGTTGTAAAGAAGAGTGGGGCAAAATTCCTCCACATTGATTTAAGAGCCTAATAAAGTTATAGTGAAAACAGATACTTCAAGTTATCGCTGCTAAAGGTGGTTCTAATAGCTACTGAATCATTGGATGTACTTAGTTTTTCACGACTGCATAAAGTCCTAATGAATCTTTCTTTTTTACATGACTGTATTTACAAATCTGTAAAGTGTTTGCTTCCATCATATTCATTCTTACGCGATACCTTAGCAGCATTGCAGAGTTTCTAACCTAGGCCAGTATGTTCGACTCTTTCAGAGAGAGCAAAGGTTTCTCTGCTTTTAACTAATTATACTCTCTGAATACTTGTTTAACTTAATGTAAAGCTTTGCTGAAGAGCAGATAATTATCACAAGCTAACAAGCTGAATTAATAGGACATTTTAAGGCACCAGTACTGTGTTTTGTGCATTTTAATGTGAAAAAATAAGTTGTAATTTTTCATTACTGGCAAATGAATCCTCTATTTGAAATGTTTCCACTGCCTGATTATATTAATCACAAGATACCTTGCTTGTTGGTCTTTCCAATCTGGGTTACATACTAAACTTTCTGTTATCACAAAAAATGTCCATAAAATGCAACCTCAAGGAAGTAAAATAAATTACAGTTTTTATGTGGAAATTTGGTGTTTTACATATATTATGCTGTCTTTATGCATGGCGTTAATATTGAGTTGGGCCCCATTTGCTGCTATAATAGCTTCCACTCTTCTGGGAAGGCTTTCTATAAGATTTTGGAGTGTGTCTGTGGGAATTTTTGCCCATTTATTCAGAAGAGGATTTAAGGTAAACTCTGATATTGGACAAGAGGGCCTGGCTTGCAGTCTCTGTTCTAGTTCATCCCAAAGGTGTTGGATGGGGTTGTGGTCAGGGCTCTGCAGGCCAGTCACTTTATTCCACACCAAACTCATTCAACTATGCCTTTATGGACCCTGCTTGAGCACTGGTTAAAAATCACACTGGAACAGAAAAGGCCTCCAAACAGTTCCCACAAAGTTGGAATCATAGAATTGTCCAAAGTGTCTTAGTAGCTGAAGCATTAAGATTTCTCTTCTCTGGAACAAAAGATCTCAGGCAAGCTCTAGAGGATAAACCCATCAGTATCCCTTCTCCACACAAACTTTACAGTTGGCACAGTGTAGTCAGGCAGGTAATGTTCACCTGGCATTCGCCACACCCAGACTCATCCATCAGACTGCCTGATAGAGAAGTATGATTTGTATATCCACAGAACACATTTCCAGAGTTCCACAGTCCAGTGGTGGTGTCTTTGCACCATTCCATCCAACACTTTGCATTGTGTTTGGTGATGTAAACTTGCATGCAGCTGCCCGGCCATGGAAACCCATGCCATGAAGCTCCTGATGTGCAATTTTTGTGCTGATGTTAATGTCAGGGGAAGTTTGGAACTCCGAAGTTATTGAGTCAGCAGACTTTAACACACTATGCACCTCAGCACTTTGCGGCCCCACTCTGTAACTTCATTTGGTCTACCCCACCTTGTGTCTGAATTGCTGTGGTTCCTAAATGCTTCCACTTTACAATAATGCCACTTACAGTTGACCTTGGAATATCTATGAGAAAAGAACCTTTCCCAACTGACTTCTTGCAACAGTGGCAACCTACTACCATCCTCAAATTCAGTGAGCTCTGTAAAACAACCCCCTCTTTCACAAATGTTTGGAAAGGCAGACTGCTTGGCTAAGCACTTGATTTTATACACCTTTGTCAATGGGACTGAATAAAACACCGGAACTCAATTATTAAGAGATGTGGCCCAATACTTTGTCCATATAGTGTATTTAGCTTTTCAGGCATCTGTAAAGCACCGTCAGTTTCACCGACCTGTATGAAAGGTGCCATTAGTATTATTAATTTTATTTTGAAGCTTCACAGAACTTAGATATAAATATACAGAAGACTTTAATTAAAAAACACGAAACAAGGAATCAAGGTAATCACTTTCAGCCCTGCTGTGATCCAGACTGAGCTGTTCCTCTGCCTCATGTTGACTGCCTCCATAGCCTCACCCTCTGCCCCTATCCTCCAGACTCAGGGAATGGAAATATCACCCGTTGGTGATCTTGATGTCACAGTGGGCGTTGAAGTTTAACGACTGGTATTCTGGTGATACGTGATAAGCGCTCTCCCTGATGCTCCCTGTTAATAGCTGCTCCAGAATGAGGCACTGACCTCTTCACTCAATGGGGGTGGGGCATATGCTACTGTCTATAGTTGCTCAACAAGCAAAGTGCTAAACTGAGAGGGTCATGTGGCTGATATTGATTATTCAATACCAGCTGTTACCAACTGACTTGTGCTGAGTTAACATTGTTAAACACTTCTGATCTTTTTTTTATTGTTTTCTGTGATATTCTGGGGGATTCTGTTTGTTCCACTGGCTTAGATTCTTTTCTATTGTAGTTTACAACTGTCAAACTGTTTTTAACAATTCCTGTGGCTTACACCATGTTCCGCAGTTATAAACAGCTTTCAGGCCCTCCAGGGCAAAGTTACAGTGCCTCACATGATCCCTGTTGCTGCCTGTTTATCCAGCTTTTCTTCATGCACACACTACTTATTCTGTTTCACATACCTTCATTTTTATTTTATTCAGCTTGTTTCCACATGAAAATTGCTCCCTGTTAAACTCAGACATTTTGACCATCTTTAAGTGCTCTTTGTTTTTTCTCTGTGATGCAACCACAAATGGTTGTTTGGATTGTAGTGCTATCAAGGGTGAAATTCAGTGCTAAAGGGAAAGTGTTTCAGCATTTGTCAGAATGATCAAACAACAATGAAGGCTTACATGCTGCAGATGCTATTATTTCTGTGGATTAATGCTTTTTTCTCATTTTGTGTCTTTCAGGCCCAGTCGTTCAGCGCCAAAATGGGCCCTCCTCAGACGAAAGTGAAGCACAGAGGAGGTACAATTTTTTAACAAGATCATATTTGTTAACTTAAGGCACTACCTCTGTAGCACTTAGCTCCAAACCCACTGGTTACTGAAAAATATGTAAATCTTAAATGGGGCCTATTATGCTTCTCCTTGTTTTCTGTCAAATATTTATATTGTTACAATGGTGAATGCTCTTACTGAATGTGGACAGATAAAGAGATCAACACATGTATAGTTATGTAAAAAAGAGTGCTGCGAAAAACTAAGTACACTCCATGATTCAATAGTTCGTAGAGCCACTTTTAGCAGCAATAACTTGAAGAGAGTGATTCTTTATGACTTTATCAGTCTCTCGGAGCATTGCAGAAGAATTTTCGCCAATTCTATTTTATAACATTGCTTCATTTAATTGAGGTTTGTAGGCATTAGTATATGCACAGCTCTCTTGAAGTCCCGCCACTGCATTAAGATCAGGTTGAGGTCTGGACTTTGACTGGGCCATTGCAACACCTTGACTCTTTTCTTTCTTAGTCATTTTGTTGTAGATTTCTTGTCCTCTTGCATGACCCAGTTTTGGCATAGCATTAGCTGTCAGATGGATTACCTCATATTTGACTCAAGAATACTTTGGTATACAGAGGAATTCATGGCTTCAAGGCCCTCTTCAAATAAATATAAAACCCTCATTAAGAAACTTCTTAACTGTGCAGTTGATCATTGATAATAGTGTTATTATCAGAGACACAGTCTAGCTATGCATTAGGCTTAATTTTTTGACGCAAATTACAGCTTTAAAGAGCAGTGAAATCCTTGCACTTGATAGGATGATGGAGCAACATCAGATGCACAAGGAGAGGGAGCGACGGACGTCAGGATCAGGTGAGGTTTAAACAAACACACCCACACCCAGCTATATAAACATACATTCTTTCTGACATTCTCTTTCTCACACTCACACAAAAACAGGCTGCTTTGGAGACCAAAATGAATGGAAGGCTCCATATCTTATTCACCTAGCTACACAAACATCTTAGATCAACAAAAAAAAAACCTTGCAGCCCGTTCTAGCTGTCAATTAACAAGCTTGCTTGAAAGCAGTGGATATTTTTTTAAGCAATGGAAGTTATCTCTGTTGAGTCAGGCAAAGCACATGATGATTTCCTAGAGCAAATAGGTGATTTCATCACTTATAAATACCAGAGATTCCATACACTGATATAGCAGGTTCCTAAAGGTAAATAGGCTTCCCCAGTGTGGCTTGTGTTAGTGTTTCCCGCCTTAGTTTCAACCACAACTCCCAGTTTGTATGCCCTTATGCTTTTTTACCCATGCACACATATAAATGTTCAAGTCTGCCTTTTAAATACGCATACAGACTTAAACATCCTCCTTTTGTTCCCGCTGTCACTGGCAATCTCAGTACTCCCCTGTCCCTGCAACATGCTCTACTGCCATCTCTTTCTTCCAGCTACTGTTGGGGGGAAATGCCATATGCTTTCTGATCATGGCTCAGTCATGTTGCATTCTGCTGCTTGTTCTTTTTATGATATTTTGATTCTTTCTTATTTGCTATTGGCTTCCGTTTTTTGGACTGCTCCTGATTTTCTCATCTTTACTTGCTTGGTTGCTCAGTTGGTTGCTTTTCATTCTTCTCACGTTTATCTCTTTTCTGTTTTCCTTTGTTTGTTGCCCTCCTTCGTCCTCCTCTCGTCTGCATCTCCTCTTCCTCTCTCTCCTCTCTCTGTCTTTCTCTCTCTGCCCGTCACAGTCGTTTCCACTCTCCAATATAAAGTGTCCACCCCTCCCATCCACCCAGACACTCCTCCTGAATACAGACAGTACAGAGCTAGCACACTGCCACCCTCCTACGTCCGCGTGGCCTCCTCCTCTCCTCCCTCCTCCACCTCCATGTCTCCCTCTCAGGAGAAGGAGGTGGGGGCTGCTAGGGACAAGGCCCAGCTCTCCTCCCAGCTCTCCACCTCGCTCGCCTCAGCCTTTTCCCCAGTCCAGGCAGGAGTGACCACCCAGGGCCGACAGGTCCGTCAGATCCCCCTATCTCCTCCCACAGCAGCCCGCCACCTACACCTCCAGCAACAACAACAGCAGCAAGACGTCATGCTCCCCCCTAAACATGGCACCTGGTCTGCCTCCCACATGCAGCAAATGTACGCCCAGTTGCCCCCATCCTCGTCCCCTCCAGTAATGATGGCCATGCCAGTGAAGCAGGGCTTACCCCCACAGCCAGTCCTCCCAGTGGCTCACCCCCTTCCACCTGTAACTACTAGAATGAAGCCCCCACCTCTTGATCCTAGTTCTGTGACAGGCCCTCACCAGTACCCCCAGCACCAGACCCACCCTCACTCCAATGGTCAGCCAGATGATTCCTACTCTCCTCATTCTAAGCATCTGCCACTCACACCACAGTACTGCGAGGCCATCCCACTGCCCCCTCTCATAGGTCAAACACCCCCAGGCCCTACTCCCAGCCACCAGCCCCAATACCCATCTACCTTCCACCCACAGCAGCAGCAGCAACAACAACAACAGCAGCAGCAGCAGCAGCAGGTGTACCACCAGCAGGCCCAGCCCCCCACCACCACCACTTCCTCCTCCTCCTCCTCTTCCTCGCCCCCCTCTTACACTGCCATGTCTGATGGGGGCTCACCCAAGAAGACCCCCTCCCCTGTCCCCCAGCCAACCCCCATGACCAGCAGCAGTAAGTATGAGGAGGAGAGAGGAGGAGGTAGTCCCTCAGCAGAGGGATGTTTCATGTGTACATAGTCTGTGTGAATAGTGTGTGTGAATGTGAATGTCTAGAATAGGTGAATCAGTGTACCATACACACATTCTTAGACAAGAACATAGAAAATATACATGTGGTAAATGGACACAATAGCAACTGTAAAGCTCATACACACCCATAATCCACCCACAGTTTTCTCACAGGGTGTCACCAGACCACTTCTCGGGATTGCTAGGGTGTGAATACACTCTGCTTAATCCATTTAAACCTGTCCCAACTACAGAGTGAGAGCTACGGTACTGTGCAGTCATTTTAGGCATTAAAAGTAAAGGGAAGATTTTTTTCAAAAATGGGATCCTCATACTAAGTCCAGAAAACTGCGCCTTTAAAATAAAACAAGTTATCCTGTCACATTTGCACACAGTTTTTCAAGGTACTTGACAGGAATGCTGTTACATCTTATGTGACTGGTCCCACTTCTGAGTAATTTTCACCTGGGATTAATAAAGTATTCTGAATCTGAGTCTGTGGTTATAAACTCTCTTAGTAATTCCAGACTGACAATCTGGAATTGTTGAGATCAATCCCACAGTGACGACTGCTTGTTTGGGATTGTCGCCATGCTGCTGAATGAATTTGAGACAAATCAGATGCCTCCCTGTTGGTATCCCATGATGGATATAAATTTGAGCTGCCTGAGACATTTGCACAGTACTGTATATAATGAGTCAGTTGTTATTAGTGCCATTAGTTTCATGACTCGATGTCACTCTCACCAGATGTCTTATCAGCCAGTTGTTGAAAATACCTGTGTGGGTGTGCAGAGCCTTTAAAGCAAACATTTATTTGCTTTTTTTTATAGCCTTATAGTTTTAGATCAGTGCAACGTGACAGTAGGCCATTGACATGCCGTTGTAAGAAAAGCACAGGTGCCACTTTTAATAAGGACAAGTTACTTCAAGTTTCCCAACACCCACAATATCATGCAGCACTCTAAAATTGAAGCAATACAAGATTTAGAGCAGTAAATTGCAATTGTTCTCTTCCTTCTGTGGCATGTCAAAGTCTCTTTGGATTAAAATGTAATTACTGAAAAAAACACAAGCAACCAGGACTTCTTGTAACATTGGAGTTATGCATTCTTGACCTGACAAGTCAGTCACCTAAAGTTATTCCTGCTTTGCAAGTTCAGTTGACTTGACTTGATCCAAGCCAGATAATAACTGTAGTTATTGAACAAGTATGGAATATTGTGACACATTGACTGTTAAGGACCAGCTGTATGAAGCAAGTTTCAGATCCTTGCTCTTTGGTTTTCTTCCTGGTCTGAAATTATTTAAAAGGCTATTAGAGAATTTATAACTAACTTTCAGCCAGTTTGCCCTACTGTTCATGGTTTACCAAGTAACCAGCACTCACCATAATTATCCTACTTGCGTACCTCTATTATGACATTTTTCCTCAGATGGTCTTCATGCAAGTTTCCCGAGGATATAAAATATAAATTGGTCCATACAGCCAATAACCAGGCTTTAATCATACCACTCCCAGGTGCTCCCATCTCTGCAAGTAACCCATCTATGCTTTCTGTTGCACCCACTTCAGCTGCAGCTCCAGCACCTATGGCTGGTCCTCCAGCCCCACCTCCGCCTCCTGGTCCACCACCCCCAATGGCAGTACCCCCACCCATGCCCCCTCCACTGCCAGCTGGTGGAGGGCCTCCTGGGGGCCCGCCTGGGGTCCAACACCAACCCTCAGGACTGGCTGCAGCACTGGCTGGAGCCAAACTACGTAAAGTGCATAGGGTGAGCCTCCCTGGTTTAATCTCAGGGCTCGTATGTCCAGTCCTTCTGGTTTTATTATACTAAAGGAATGTTATCTGGACATTTTAGGTTGACAGGGTCTACCTACTCCCATAGGAAATAATGGAACCCTTTTCTGTAATGCTTTCTTTAGGATGAGAGTAGCCCTCCTGGATCTAGTGGTAAAAGTGACTCCAACCGGTCTAGTGGTGGCAGTGGTGGTGGAGGGGAGGGACTGATGCAGGAGATGAATGCCTTACTAGCACGCAGGTAAAACAACCCCCCCCCCCAATGCAGGTAAAGCAAACCCCACACACACAAAAAAAAACCTGTTCTGTCAACCAGTTTGTCACATTTGTTTAAGTATTCTCATTTTATCTCCCTGGTTGTCTTCCTTGCTGTAAACGCTTATCTAAAAAAGGAAACATGTTTCTTTGCTAGTATTTTAAGGTCATGTTACAGTCTTTCTAGTTCCTAAGTTATCTGGATGGGAAGCTGACTCTTTCTAATGTCCTCATTAACTCTTCTCTTTTAGACGAAAAGCTTCTGAGAAACCTGATGAAGTAAGTTTTGTGCTTAAACTATAGTTCAGCCTTTACGGAAAGCTCACCCTTTTTGCTGTATTGTTGAGATCTGGTAGAAAAAATCAATACCACTGCCATGTCAATCCATTAAACATGAAGTTCAATCCAATAGAGCTGCACTATCTGCTTTCCCTTCTGAAAACAGGAGAAATCAGCTAAGATCACTGATTATTGACAGGATTTATATTTTATTTAGCATATAGACCAAGGGCTTGATATTAAACTTGGAAGTAACCAATGTCATGTTATCCACTGGTTTGTGGACTATCACTTTTTTTGATTGTATCTCTGTCTGTATTTATCTTGTTTGTGAGCCAAAAGTCACCACAATGGATTAGAGGGTGGAGTGCTAAGTTATCAGCTAAGGCTAGTTATTTGCATTCACAAGTTGCGGTAATATTGCTGTATTGGTGATGAAATATAGAAGAAACTCACCCTCATACAGTTACCATGAAGGAAGTAATGAGCTACCCAAAGCCATTTTTGTATCAGGCTGTAAACACGATAATGCTCTTAATTTAAGCATTTTAAAATGGGAGTCTGTGGGAGCTGATTTACTTCTGGAACCAGCTTTAAATGGTCATTTCAGGAACTGCAGTTTTTGGTACGTAGCCATTTTACCATGCTGGAGTTTGCCATTTGCTACTAGCATGATTGGTATCAGTGTTAGAGCTGGCAAGCTAGGCAAGAAAGTTACTATGATGTTTTCCGAAATGTGTATTCCTTTAAAAAGGTATCAGTGAGAAATTTATTGTAAAATTAATGACTGTTATTAATAATAATCAGTGTCTGTCTTTCCTGAAGGATGACTCTAGTGGTCGGGGGCCAGGTCAGCAGAACTCAACAGGTACAAAACCACCTTGTCACAAATAATAACACAAATAATGCTCCATATGGACAGAAGACAGAAGTATTGGGCCACACCTATTAATCATTTAATTCAAGTGTTTCATTCAAACCTATTGTTGCAGGCGTGTAAAATGAATCACCTAGCCATGCTGTCTGCCTTTTCAAACATTTGTGAAAGAATGGGTTGTTCTAAAGAGCTCACTGAATATGAGCCTGGGATTGTAAAATAATGCCACCACATTCCAACAAGTAAGTTCATAAAATATTTTCCCTCGTAGATATTCCACCATCAACTGTAATTTATGTTATTGCAAAGTGGAAGCTTTTAGGAGCCACAGCAACTCAGCCACAAAGTGGCAGACCACATAAAGTTACTAAGCAGGGTTGCCAAGTGCTGAGGTGCATAGTAAAATTAAAATAAATTAAAGTTGCCAACCATCTGCTGACTCAATAATGGCATTTCCAAACTACCTATGGCATTAACATCAGCATAAAAACTGTGCACTGGGAGCTATCTGGCCTGGGTTTCCATGGCCATGCATCTGCACACAACACTTTACATCAACAGTGCCGAGCAGCAGATGGAGTGGTGTAAAGCATGTTGCCATTGGTACCTGAACAGTGGAAAGGTGCTGTATGCAGTGACAGATCACACATCTCTATCTGGCAGTCTGACGGATAGGACTAGGTTTGGCGAATGCCAGGAGAACATTACCTGCCTGACTGCATTGTGCCAATTCTAAAGTTTGATGAAGGAGGAATAATGCTATGGGTTTTTCTGGGGTTGGTCAGATACCCTTAGTTCCAGTGAAGGGAAATCTTAATACTTCAGTGTAACAAGGCATTTTGGACAATAATATGCTTCCACCTTTGTGGGAACAGTTTGGAGAGGGCCCTTTCCTGTTCCAGAATGACTGTGCCCCAGTGCACAGAGAAATGTCCATAAAGGCATGGTTAAATGGGTTTGATGTGGAAGAACTGGTTTGACCCAAACAGAGCCCTGAACTCAGCCTCATTAAACACCTCTGGGGTCAACTAGAATGGAGCTTGCAAGCCAGACCCCCTTGTCCAACATCAATGTCTGACCTAACAGATGCTCTTCTGAATGAAGAGCATCTTCTGGGAAAGCTTTCCCAGAAGATTGGAAGCTGTTAAAGCTGCAACATGGGGGACCAACTCCATATTAAAGCCTATGGATTTAGAATGGGATCTCATAAAAGCTCATGTTGGTGTAATGAGTAAGTGGCCCAGTACTTTTGTCCAGATAGTGTGTATAATTTATATAAAAGCACACTTTTTACAGTATATGCTGCTACTGTTTCAAGTAGTTTAATTGTATGTATTTTTACTCTTTGCTAGATGCTGTGAAGAAGCCATGGGAACGATCCAACTCCGCAGAAAAGTCTTCACTGGTGTCCAGGTTTGCAGATAAGAGGGGGAGGAGTGAAGGGATTGTGGTCTGAATATAAAAAAGATGCCCAACCTCTAGCATTAACCACAGGGGTTTAGGCATAAATCTGTTTTGCTGCAATGGGAGTGAAGTGTTGAAATTTTTCATTTCTTTTATCTGTGCACCTTCCTTAAATGCTTTTTAGTCTGTTATATTCCACTCCACAATGCACCGCATTTTTATTCAGTTTAGCTGTTTGTATTTCAGAGTGAGACCCATTGGCAGCACTAGTGAAGCAGACACAGAATTTGACAGGATGAAACAGGTTCGTCAAGTTTCCCACATATAAAAATGCATTTTATGGGTCCTGTACTTCCTTGATTTTACACCCTGTTAAATTGATAAATTGATCAGAAACTCACTAGTGGGTCTTATTTTTTATTGCTTTGCAGGAGATTTTGGATGAAGTTGTACGTGAGCTGCATAAGGTGAAAGACGAAATCATTAATGGTAAGCAGCGCAGGCTTTATGAAGTTCATTGTAGTAACCAGTAATGGAACATATTTAATTTTCAATCTTTTATAGAAACTATTTATTCCAGTCAATAAAATGTATTTCCACTCGAATCTTAGTCTTTCCTTCACTAAACACAAAGTAGATATGAGTGTAAAGCCTTTTTTCTGTGTTCTTTTCCCATAGCCATCAGACAGGAAATCGGCAGAATCAGTACATCCTAATCTCTTCTGAGTGTACAGATGGAGGAGAAGGAGGAGAGCGACAGGAGGAGCTGGAGTAGGATGGACATGCAGATGCACAGACACGAGGACCAGGGAATGTTCTCTCAATGTTTCTGTGACCTCATAACGCCGTCATTCAAGTTGCAGAGATGTTGTGCCAACATTTAAGTCTGCTGGACAGCAAAAATAGAAGAAAGAAAGAAACAAGTGAGCAGGGATTAATGAGAAGGAAAAACAGAAGAAACTTAAAGATGGATGAAGGAAGATTGATGAACTGATGAACTCAAACAGAGGTTCAAGATTGAACTAAAAGAAGAAGTGAGGAGTGGACGGACATTTGTGCTGAGTTTGGTGTTGTGGTCCTCTCTGTGCACCTAGACTCAGTCAGCCCAGTGTTGCAACTCTTTGTTCGCTGTTCAGTCCAAGTCTTAAGAAGAAAATATTTTTGTTTTCTAAGTTTTTACTGTTTTATTATTTAAAAACTGTGGTGATAATGATGCTGTTGATGACAATGAGTATTTTATTGATATTCTAGAAGGAGAAAGGAATCTTGCACACCATATGTCAGCCTTTTATATTTTCTATTATTTTTGTTTTAGTTCATCCCTAACTATTTGATGATAACAAGCACAATATGGGCATAGTGGTGCTGCATACTCACCTGCCCTCAACTGGCATAAAAAATGACTTTTTATGACCTTGCTCATACTGGTGTTGTGTGTCTAACCTTTTCTCTCCAGAGTTAATGAGAAATATTGATGTTTGAAACCACAATTAGCTGCTTAAATTACCTCAATTTCCTCCGTATCTAAGGCATAAGAAATGAGCAACCATCTTTTGCAATGAATCAGATGACAAAAAAAAGAGTTTGCTCTGCAACTCCAGTGTGACCGAGGTTTGCTCTCTAACTGTTCAGATGTGCGAGATCATTGAAACTTGGGGATCATTCACAAAACAGGCCGATAACTTAAATGTGCCACCTGGTTTTAACTAGATATAAAACACTGTAGTATTATATATTAGTCATCCTATGCTTTGTGAACCTCCCAAGTATGCATGAATTCCCCCGTCTCTATGAATAAGTTTATTTGGTTCAGAAAAAAACAAATATATATATTAACGGTGGTACATTTATTATTGTGGTTTGTTTCTATGAAAGCTCCCCCTTCTATATTAGATGTTGAACTTGATAATGGTAGCAATGTGGTCTAAGAAAATAAAGAGGGTTGCTCTGGCAATATGCAAATCTTACCTAGATAAGTTCAGAAGGTGAATGCTAGGCCTATGTGAAGGTAGCTAAATGTGTATTTGCAGGAAGGATTTGGATGAATATCAGTTGTTGCATTCTGTTCACTCTGTCCGCTCTCAACTACGTTCTGATTTAAAGCTGGAAGTAAATTCATTCAAAAAAAACAAGTGTCAACCATCTACACAATATCCTGCTCTGTGTGTGTGTGTGTTCACTGACCATTTTCAAGCAAGAAAATCTTGGGGATTTTTTTTTTGTGTTAGAAGGTAAAATGCAATCACTAAAGGTATATCCCTAAAAAGCCCTAATTTCTTCATGAATGCTGACCAAACCCGACCCCACTTGCCGTGATGTGAGATTAGATGCCACAACCAATTTAAAAAAGGGAAAAAATTCCTGTCTGCCGCCACCTATCGAATTCAGCGACAGGTGGCGGCAGACATGACATGGCGTCACCATGAAAGTATATGATCCCACAATCAATTTGGTTTTTTCTTTGTGTAGATCAGATGAATAGTCATAGAGATATGGCTAAAAATGTATTAAAAAATACAGTTCCCCATCAGACGGCGGTCCATCACTGTGCCAAAATTCTTTGTCAAATACTTTTTTGGGCCATCACAATGGCAGAAAGAGTATGTGGCTGCGCTTTTTGGGGATATGAATATGATAAAAGGTAGGTACAGTTGTGCAGTAATTAGCACTGTGGCCTCAAAGCAAGAAGATTCTGGGTTTGAATCTAACTGCTGACAGGGGCCTTTCTGTGTGGAGTTTTCGTGTTCTCTCTGGTTACTCCAGCTGCTTCCCACAGTCCAAGACATTGTTGTTAGGTTAATTGGGGGTTCTAAATTGGTCATAGGTGTGAATAGCTGTCTGGCTCCCTGTGATAAACTGGAAACAGGGCATACCTTGCCTCTCACCTCATGACAGCTGGGATAAGCTGCAGCCTCCCTGCAACCCTGAACTGGACAAATGGTTAAATGGGAAATGGATGGAAAAGTCACACAGGTCATCACATGCACAAAAATAACACAGTAACACCCATTCTTCATAGGAGTTTCTTGTTATATTTTGGCAGCCTTTTAAAGAGAAACTATATAAACACAATGATACTTAAGAATTAAAACACATCAAGGGCAATCAGTGGTTTAACAAAAATGACAGAATCACTGTATAACAATAGTAGCCCTGCTTGTTCCACCCCCCCAAAAGTCAGAGGTGTTGATTTGCGGTTTGCGGTGGCATAGGCGTGCAAGTGAATGGTTGCCCGTCTCTGTGTTAGCCCTGTGATGAACTGACAACCTATCCAGGGTGTACCCTGCCTGACGGGTGGGATAGGCTCCAGCCCTCCACAACCTTGAATTGGACAAATGATTAAGGGGAGGGAGGGATGGATGGGTGGATGACAACTGGTCATCACTAAGACAAAAATAACACACTCCATAACACTCATAGTCTTCATAGGAGTTTCTTGTTATAAAGACTTTCCATATTTTAGAAGACTTTTAAATAGAAACTATATAAACAATAAGATACTTAAGAATTCATATACATGAAGTTGCACAATCAGCAGGTGGACAAAATAACAGAATCACTATATAAAAACAGTGGCCTAATGGTCTGAGAAAACACTAAGTATTTAAACCTTGTCAAACTTTATAAGAAATTGCTGCTTGCATGGTATTTAATTGTTTATTCTGTCTACTCCCTGCAGATATAATGTGTTTATAGCATGTTGAAGCTGCAAACAAGCAGAATGGGGCGTCACTGAAGAAAAGGCTCTTCTTACTGACAGGTAAGTTTCAATGCTCATTTTCCACTTCGGCAATGTTCTGCATGATGGATGTGTAACTGCAGGAGCTAATCTGTGAGACTCATTCAAAGCTTGATGAATGCTTACAATCAGGAAAAATAAATGGCAAGAGTGTATGTGACCTTTATCCCAAATTTTTGGGTTTATGTTATTTACTCCAAGGAGTTACAGTTAAGAAAAGCTTAGCTTTTGTCATATTTATGCCCTTCTTAGTGCCTTCTGGGTACAAGTGATCGTCATATCATGACAACAGGCTGTCTTTTTTATAGCAGTGTTACAAGCATGAATAAATAACATCCAGCTGGAAAAGCTGAAATCTCCTTTGTGTAAATATGCAAATAAAATGTGCGCATCAATTTGCCATTTAGGAACTCATTAGATAATGTTAAACATACACGTATGGTAACATCAAACTATGTGACAAACATTTAAACTAGAGACTGTACTGACAGTTCACTGTGGTCAGTTGACGTTTAACAACTACATTTCACATTCCTGCTTAACGGGTGATATAATCAATCAGGGATCTATTCCTGCTTGTTCAGCTTGTACTGCCGTTTGATTCGAGCATAAGGTCCAATGCTGTCATCAAACACAAAGTCCCACAATACCCGGCTCCAGGAAGTGTGTTGTGGTAGGGAGTCATAATACTCTGCTGCAATTTCCTTGACCTGTAAGACAGTAAAAATATAAAATAAAATGTTGGTAAGAATAGGAAAAATAATGTAAATATTAAATCTACAAGCTACATCTAAAATGTAATGAGTCAGAGGGGCTTTATGAAGTTAGATAGGTCCGATTCAACAGGACATGGCTTTTTAAAAAAAAAAAAAAAAATCATTAGATACAGATACAAATGCAAACGCTTCTACATTATATGGACAAAAGTACTGGGCCACCTAATCTTTGCACCTTTTATGAGATCCCATTCTAAATCCACAGGCATTAATATGGAGTTGTTTCCCCACTTTGCAGCTATAACAGCTTCCAGTCTTCTGGGAAGGCTTTCTGCAATATTTGTTTCTCTGTAGGATTTTGTGAAAAATTCATCCAGAATAGCATTTGAGAGGTCAGACACTGAAGTTGGAAGAGAAGGTCTGACTCACAATCACCATTCTAGTTCATCCAAATGTGTTGGATGTGGTTGAGGTCAGGGCTCTGTATTGGCCAATTTTTTTTTTGCCAATATATTTATTGTCTTTTTCAAAATTATTTCACAAACACATAACATATACCCACATACCCACATACCCACTACACACAGAATACCCTTGCATCATAAAAAATAAAAAAAAAAAAAAGTATTGGCCAATTAAGTTTTTCCACACCAAACTCATCCAACAATACCTTTATGGATCCTGCTTGGTGGACTGGAACAATTGTGCTTGAAAGGAAAATGGTCTTCCCCAAACTGCTCCCATAAAGTTGGAAGCAGAGCACGTCTTGTAAGCTAAAACATTAAGATGCCCCTTCACTGGAACTAGGGGCCCCACCAAAACAACCCCACAGCATTATTCCTCCTCCATCAAACTTTAGAGTTGGCACAGTGCAGTCAGGCAGGCAATATCCTGCTGGTATTCACCAAATCCAGATCCATGTATCACACTGCAAGATAGATTCATCACTCCAGAGAAGACATTCCACTGCTCCAGAGTCCAGTGGCAGCATGCTTTACACCATTTCAACCTTTTTTCAGTGACGTACTCCTTGTGCAGTATTTTTTCAGCCAAGTACCCGCTAACTAGAGAGAAGCATTTTTGTTGAAAACCTAAGTAAACCACGGCACTCCAGCATCGGTGCCTGATTTACTAAACTTTATAACTGTGCACTATTTGGAGATAAAAACATTTTAAAAAAAGAAAATTTTAACTTTGGAATAAAGATTATAGCACATTAAAATAATCAACTTAAAGTGCCCTCTTTTGGGATCATAATAAAGACCTTTCCTCAAACTGAATTTGTGAACTTAATTATGAACATTTCTTCATAAAGAATCATGAACATAATCATGCATAGAAAATGTTTATTAGGAGGATGTGTTTATTTTAATCATCATTTTCTGCCTTTCAGATTTATATTCTTTTATATCTAACTGAGTGTCTGTAACACAATGCAATTTTCCCCGATGGATTAATAAAGTATTCTGACTAAGGATAAAAAAAAATAAATAAAAAAAAAAAATCACACTGACATCTCAAGTTGCAGTGGAAAAAAAACACAATGCCATGGGTGGTTTGTAACTCGTCAGTGTAAATCTCATTAAAACATATTCTTCTGAATACTGCCGGGGGATTTTGCCAGCACTGGTTTCGCCTTCTTTGGTACTTGTGCAACTATGTGTTAAGTAGCATTGCTGCTACTCTCTCTTCTTTTAGTCCTTAAGGCAGTAGTGAATGACAGGTGATGCCATATGCCATGTGCCAGGTTGGGTCAAGCCATCCTGGTAGGGGGGACACTCTGGTTTTTTAGGTTAATCAAATTGAATCGTCTACTCAATATAAAATTCATTTATAAACTTTTGGACAAATGGAATATTTAATAAATTACTATTTTAAAGGGTTTTTGAATTTGCCATTTTTAAAAACATTTTTTTAAAAATCTCACATACCCCCTGGAGTGCCTTATGCCACTACATCTAACCCTTGGCTTTGCACTTGGTGGTGTAGGGTGAATGCAGCTGCATGCCATGAAGCTCCCAGCACACAGTGTTTATGCGGATGTTAATACCAGAGAAGGTTTGGAACTCTGCAGTTACTGAGTCAGGAGATCATTGGCAACTTTACATACTACACACTTAGCACTTTACTCTGTAACTTTACATGGTCTGCCACTTGGTGATTAAGTTACTATGGTTCCTAAACCTTCCACTTTGCAACAATACCACTTACAATTGATCGTGGAATATCTAGGAGGGAAGAAACTTCATGAACTTGCTTGTTCAAATGAGCCCATGTTCAGTGAGTTCTTTAGAACAACTCATTCTTTCACAAATGTTTGGAAAGGCAGACTGCATGGCTTGGCACTTGATTTTATACAACTGTGGCAATGAGACTGAGTGAAACACCTGAATTCAGTGATTAAGAGGTGTGACCCAATAGTTTTGTCTGTATGTCATATGTTGAATTGCATCAGGATAACATAATATTTCATAAGGGTTGAGGGCTGAACACAGGTTAACTTATCCCGATTTAAATGTTTTACTTAACAATAAGAGACAATAGGGTGGAGGGAGTTAAAATATAACTAATCAAAATAGATTTTTCAGAGACTCATATTTAATCTTATAGGCAGTTAACTCACATTAAAGCCCACATGCTCTCATGTTAGAGGAAACAGTTAATTTACAAAGCCTGTCCATTCAGATAAATGTTTGCAGTTGATGGGATGGGAAAGGGAGATTTGCATTCTGAAAGAGGAGAGGCCTATCTCATCTGTCCGCATCTCTTCGTGATGTAAGTAATTGTGCTCATTTTCCAATGCTCAATTAATGATACTTTAAAGTCCAAAGTTTACCTTAGCAACTTTTTTATAACAGCAATATAGTCTCACCTGAGGTAGTTTGCTGCCGGGTATGCTGGGGAAGTCATGGTGTTCCATGTGATATCCAACATTAAAGGTGATCAAGTTCAATGATCCATAGTATGAATATGTCTCGTGTCCTTTCAGGAACATGTAGTGCTCAGCTATGAAATGTCCAGAGATAGGATGCAGTCCCATACCCAAGGCAGATCCTGCAATGAGGTAAACAATGGGCTTCAGGCCCCATAAATAGTAGATAATTACATCTACTATAAGCTGAACTAGAGCATTCTGAATCTCAAGCCGACCCACTGGCTTAGGGTTGACTACTAATGGGCGCAGGGCATAGAAAAATGGCTGTAGGAAGAGCCAGAGGATCTTCCTGGCTGGAGTGCAGAAGAACCATCCCTCAAACTCTGTAGGGATGTCAACATCCAGCTGGTCCCCTCCAAGATACCGGTGGTGGTCGATATGGTACTTTTTGAAGGAGGCAGAGTAGGGCAGCCCAATCGGCAGGTTGGCCCACATGGCAAACCAGCGGTTCCACTTTGCCAGCTTGTTGCCAAAGGCCACATTGTGAGAGATGTCGTGTATAGCCAGAGTCAGGGAGTGGTTAATGCAGCCTCCAAAGGCATAGGCCCAGAAGAAGATCCATTTCCAGGAGAGGTCTTGGACCAGGTAGCAGGCCAGGAGCTGGGTTAGGACCATGCCTGATACCACCCACTTCAACTGGGGGTCTGGACCCATCAGAGACTTGATCTGTGGATATTTGGCTGAAGAAAGAGGAATGGAAAAGAACAAAGACACATTATGAGATTGTTGAAAAGGAAAAAAAGAGGTTGAGGGTGAAAAAGCAAAGGGCAGTAAAGGCAATCAGATGCAGAAAGGCAGTAGTAGTGGAGAAGATGAGGACAACAGAAATTAATTCATCACGTTTTTTTTCCTTTCTACCACTATGTTGTATATAATTTGTTTTTAAGCTTGCCCTTAGTGAACACAATCGATTAAATTGGAAGGCATTCGCCTTTCTCTTGGGACAATCATGCTGGCAGAAGTCATTTTTAATTGGCAGAGGTGTTGTTTTGCTGAGGGAAATGTAACTCAGGGAGATACAAAGGTGTGTTTGAAAGTCATTCATACTTTTAAAAAGGCACTAGGTTAGTCTTGTAGACTTTTCCAATAAAATCAAGTAGGTAAACCATACAAGTTCTGATTTGTTGCAGTGACCCCAGGTCCTGGGGGAACGCTATATCATTTCACTGTGTATTTATATGTAGTTGAAATGACAATAAAGTAATCTAATCTAATCTAATTACAGCTGCAACAAAGAAATGTGAGCAAATAATTTAGGAAGGGTTGCCACTCAACCATCTACTAAAACTTTGCAATCACACCTTACTGAGTGCTGCCAGAGCATATCCCATCATGCATTAGATGAAAGATAGCCACACGCCATCACAGGATGTCACATGCAAATCTAACCTGCTTCTTTTATTTCAGCTTGTGTAATGGGCCCTATGCAAATCATGCTTACCTTGGTAACTAAAAGGTTAAGGATGCCAAGGCCTCATCTCACTGGTTTTTCTGCATTTTGATGGTTTTCCTTCTGGACCAAATCACCTTTATTCTGTTAATGTTTAGTCAGTGGGAATTTCCTTCTGCTTCCCTACAGCCATTTGTTTTAAAACAATAATTCATCAAGATATACTCATGACATCAGCATTAGTATTCCTTTTTGATCTGTGGTATAGCATGAACTCATTTCGAGTGTACCCACTTTTGCTAATTCAAGCTGTTTATGGACCATAAATCTTAAGGTACTGGCATAGCCTAGCCACAGGTTATAGAGTTAAATCAATAACCACGCATCATAAAAACCAGGTTTTAGCTGCTTAATGTGTCCCCTAGAGAACATGCTGTAACGCCATTAGTAGATTTCCAACTTCACCATGTCAGAGAGATCAGGCCTTCCATTTACTTTATTGTCAGGTAATTTAACAGTGTGGAGTTTCAGCATCAGGTTTCAACTAGAAAATTATTCAGAATTTAGCAGGATGACACAAGCCCAAGCAAAAAGCACAAACATTCAACACAATATAGCTGATCACATGTGTGGCCTCGTAAGCTTTGGCAATACTGAGAATTGATTTCCTTTGTACATGCAAGATTATATGAAGTTTATGGTCTGCAATACACTCAGCAATAAAACAAGCAGTTAAAGTCATAAAAACATATTTCTATGACATGCTAAAGTAAAAGGATGGGAAGCAAAATGACCTAACACTCACATACCCTCTACCTCTCCCCTTGGGGTGGGGCAGGGGATAATTAGAGCTAAATGTTTTAATAATTCAGTGTTTGAGATGTCAAAAAAGCCATCACCTACTAGATGTGGCTTTCACACCCAAGCAAGCACGCGACTGCTGGGTAAAGTCAGGATCAAATATACATCAACAGATTAGGGTCCTGTTAAGCCAAGTAAATTTAAAAGATAAATCAGATTACTAAACTAATTGGTTTTTGATACATAATTTATGTGCTTCAAAAATAAATACCTTCAACAGTTTAGGGAAGTCTGCTGTGTGAGGCTGCATTATTCCCCTCATGATAACAGATGTGGTTTAAGTTAAAGGTAATTATGTACACAAAAAAATTAAAAAAAAGGACTTATCACTGTGAGAGTTTAAACCAAGGTTAAATTTACATCTGGGTTTTTAACTCACAAGAAAGAGCCTGAAATATGTCATTTCTCGTATATCTGAATATTTACAGATGTTGACTTTTGCTCCCAAGCCACGATCAAAATTAAATATTGCAAATACTGAAGTATCAAAGTCTGTTGAAGGTATGCAGTTTTAAATCTGGAGTAATAATTAAAACCATGCTGCACGGTTTTTTTTCGATCTATAAAGCTATACGTATAAAATCTGCAGGGATAAAATATCACTAGTCCCCTTAATTTAAACTTAGAGACTGCCTCATTTTCATTATGAAGTGAGAAAATCAGTCCACACTGTTTATATGAGTGGTATGTCTGTTTGTGCGTTTTTACTGCATCCATTGTGGACTGTTAGGCAACAGCTAGTAAACAGGTTTAACCGGCTACAGTTTTATAAGTACGGTATAGTCAGGGGGAAAATTCTGTCCTCAACTATTCACGCAAGCTAACAGTGAGTCTCAGACCGCAGATTCTTGCGGTTAAACCAAGTTCTTGCTCATCTTCTTCCTTTCTTACCCAGAATTTCCTTTCTTCTTGAAGTGTGCGGCTGATCAGTGTAGACCCATTCAAAGTCTCCTCTTCCACCTGTCTTCCCCATGGCTGTCCGCTCTCTGTGTGAGGCAACCGGCTCTGCGGCGTTGCGTGTGTAATCAAACCGTCCAAGTATCGGGGCACACCCACCTGCTGAAGGTGTAAGGTGAGCTCTCAAGCTCCGCCCCCCGCTCAAACTGATGATCGCTGCGCGCTTTCGCTTCCCCTCTCAACCTGTGCACTCTGTGCGCGCTCAGTTTGTTCTGAACTCTCGCTCAGGTTGGCGTTTTATTTATACATTTATCCTCAGCGAGCCCTTGAAGAACTTGAACCAATCAGAGGACTGGATGAAAGTACACTCTGATTGGCTGTTTGGTCTCAATTAGAGCGCAGGTTACATTATCCCGGAAGCATTGGCAAACAACGGCTGTGTCCCAGTTCAGGGCTCACGCTTCAGATGACTGATTGCTGTGTGGAGTTGTTCCACTAACACATGTATTTTTATTGTTTCATATTATAGAAATACTTTGTTTTTGTACCGTGGTGCTGTAACGTTAGCTCGCATCATGTCACTTATCTTGAGACATTGACGTTAGCTGTTGTGTTTTGTTTTTGTTTTTGTTTTTGTTTTTTGTTTTTTTTTTTTTTTTTGTTTTTTTTTTTTTTTTGTTTTTTTTATTTTTTTTTTTTTTTTTTTTTTTTTTTTTTATGTTAATCTTT